>JACBWV010000765.1:870784-886883 GCA_013435795.1 Chlamydomonas sp. ICE-L
TCTGTGGGTTGGGAGTTTGGTGGGTGGTGGTATGTGCGTTGGTGCGGATGGGGTTGTTGGTGGTGGTGGTTGGTGGGGATGGGGGTGGTAGGGGGGGTGGGTGGGGAGGGGTGGTGGGAGGTGGGGTGGTGGTGGAGGTGTGGTTGGGAGTTAGGGTTGGTGGTGTGTGGTGGTGGTGGTTGCAGTGGTGGTTGGTGGTGGTGGTGGGTGGGGAGGGGGGTGGTTGGTGGTGGGGTTCGGTGGGTGGGGGTGGTGGTCGGAGGTTGTGGTTGGAGGTAAGAGGTTGGTGGTGGGGTGGTTGGTGGGGAGGGGTTGTTGGTGGTGGTGGTGGTGGGGAGGGGAGGGTGGGGTGGGGAGGGGATGGTGGTGGTGGGGTGGTGGGTGGGTGGTGGTGGTGGTTGGGAGTTGGGTTGGGGGGCAGTGGTGAGTGGGGAGGGGGTGTTGTGTGGTGGTGGTGGTGTGGTAGGAGTTGGGGTGGTGGTGTGGTGTGGTGCGGGTTGGTGGTCTCACCAATCGTGATCTCACCCATTATGCGCGCTGAATGTGTCCCTGGTCAATTCCTTCGCTGGGATGTTGGAGGGGAGGGGGCGGGGTTGGTGGTGGGGGTGGTGGGGGGGGAGGTGTTGGTGGGGAGTTGTGGGGAGGGGTGGTGTGTGGTGGTGGTTGGTGGGGGTGGTGGCGGGGGGTGCTCGGTGGGGGTTGGTTGGTTGGAGGTGGTGGTTGGGTTGGGAGCGGTGGGGGTTGGGGGTTGGGGGTGGGGGTGGGGGGTGGGGTGGGGGTGGTAGATGGTGGTTGGGGGTTGGTGGGTGGTGGTGTTGTGCAGATTCAGGTGGTGTTTGTGTGTGTATGTGGGCGTGGGGGTAGGGGTGTGTGTGTGTTGTGTGTTGGGGGGGGAGGGGGGTCGTTGGTGGTGTGGAGGGGGAAGGTGGTGGTGGTGGGGGGGAATAAATAATCATATTTCAAGATCGATACCTGCTGCACATTAGACATATTCCAGGTGTGGTGTGTGTGTATCGTCGGTGGGGGTAGGGGGGTAGGGAGGGGGGGGGGGGGGGTGGGGGGGGGGGGGGGAGGGGGGGTCTGTTGGTGGTAATGGCGCTGGGGGGGAATACACTCATATTCAAGATCGGCATTACATGTGAACAGACACAGAATTCCAGTGGTGGTGGTGTGACTGTGCTGTAGGTGTGCGTGGGGGTAGGGGGGGAGGGAGGGGGGGGGGGGGGGGGGTATGTTGGTGGTGGGGGCGCTGGGGGTGAAACAAATAATATATTTCAAGATCAGCATTTACCTGCTGCAAATACATATTCAAAGGTGGTGGTTGTGTGGTATGTGGCGTGGGGGTTAGGTCTCGGGGGTATGGGTGGGTGTGTTTTGTTTTTGTTTTTTTTGGGGGGGTTGGGGGTGATGTGGGATGTGGGGTGGAGTCTGGTGTTGTGGGGTGAAGATACATCGCTTTCAAATGATAGATCCCTGCTGCACAGACACAGATTCCAGGGTGGTGGTTGTGTGTGTAGTGTGGTGGGGGTAGGGGTAGGGATGTGGGTGTATGGGTGGTGTGGGGGGGTGTGGGGGGGGCGTGTGGGGGGAGTCGTGGTGTTGGGGTGAATATCCAATCATATTTCAAGACGCAGACCTGCTGCAAGACACCAGATTCCAGGTGGTGGTTTGTGTGTTGTAGTGTTGCGTGGGGGTAGGGGGGGTGGGTGTGTGTGTGGTGTGCGGTGGGTGTGTGGGCTGTATGTGGGGGGAGTCTGTTGGTGGTGGTGGTGAATATACAATCATTTTCAAGATCGGCCATACCTATGCAAGAAAAAGATTCAGGTGGTGGTGTGTGTGTACGTGTGCGTTGGGGGAGGGGTAGGTGGGTGTGTGTGTGGGTGGGGGGGGGGGGGGGTGGGGGGGGAGCTGTTGGTGGTGGTGGTGAATATACCATATATTCAAGATCGGCATACCTGCTGCACAGACACAGATTCCAGGTGGTGGTTGTGTGTGTATGTGTGCGTGGGGGTAGGGGGTAGGGTGTGTGTGTGTGTGGGTGGGTGTGTGGGTGTGGGGGGGAGTCTGTTGGGTGTTGGTGGTGAATATACACTCAATTTTCAAGATCGGCATACACTGCTGCACAGACACAGCATTCCAAGGGGTGGTGGTGGTTGTGTGTGTATGTGTGCGTGGGGGTAGGGGGTAGGGTGTGTGTGTGTGTGGGTGGGTGTGTGGGTGTGGGGGGGAGTCTGTTGGTGGTGGTGGTGAATATACAATCATATTTCAAGATCGGCATACCTGCTGCACAGACACAGATTCCAGGTGGTGGTTGTGTGTGTACGTGTGCGTGGGGGTAGGGTGTAGGGTGTGTGTGTGTGTGTGTGGGGGGGGGGGGGGGGGGGGGGGGGGAGTCTGTTGGTGGTGGTGGTGAATATACAATCATATTTCAAGATCGGCATACCTGCTGCACAGACACAGATTCCAGGTGGTGGTTGTGTGTGTATGTGTGCGTGGGGGTAGGGGGGTAGGGAGGGGGGGGGGGGGGGGGGGGGGGGGGGGGGGGGGGTCTGTTGGTGGTGGTGGTGAATACACAATCATATTTCAAGATCGGCACACCTGCTGCACAGTCACAGATTCCAAGTTTCGGGGGGTGGAGGTGGTGAGTTCTGGGGGGGGGGGGGGGGGGGGGGGGGGGTAGTGTTTATTTGTTTACAGTCAAAGACGGCTAGCAGCAAAATTAATCACTGAAGATTGTTTACCAAGTTCAAGTTCAAGTTCAAGTGTACATATTTATTTTTCAAGATCGGCACACCTGCTGCACAGACGCAGATTGGGGTGGGTTGGGGTGGGTTTGGGTTTGGGGGGTTGCGGGGGGTTGGGTTGGGGGGGGGGGGGGGGGGGTATGTTTTTATTTTTTTACAGTCAAAGACGGCTAGCAGCAAGAAAGAAGTTCAAGTTCAAGTGTACATATTTATTTTCAATATCGACCCACCTGCTGCACAGTCACAGACTCCAAGTACCAAGAAGCCCCGAAACCCTCCTCTCCTGAAATACGTGAGATGTGATGTCACACTTGAGTACATGGGTGATGACATGAGTGTGAGATAAGGTTACACTTAAGTATATGGGTGATATATGAGGTCACACTTGAGTATAGGGATGAGAAACACATAAATGCACAAGCAAATGAATAAATGAATCAGTGAATAGATGAATAAGTGAATAAATGAACAGATGAATAAATGAATAAGTGAATAAATGAATAAGTGAATACATGAATGAATGAATAACTGAACAAATGAATTAATTAATACATTAATAAATGAAAAAATGAATAAATTCAAAAGTGAAAAAATGATTAAATGAAAACAGAAATGGATAAGCAAATTAATACATAAATAAGATTAAAAATCTCCAAAAGTGCCGAAGTCCTAAAACGCCCTAAGTTGAATCGCTATTGTGACCCAAGATCCCACATGACCCCAAGAGCTCGGAATTGAATTCTGAGTAGATCATATTGTCCGCATATGAGTCAGATAGGCGTGCAGCTAATTTCTGTTCGCATATGCATCTGGCTGCGAGCAGCCCAGCTCAGGAGGCTGGATGGCAGTACACAAGATGTACACAAAATATTGGGTCGACTTCAACCAGATCGCGGTACGGGATCGCGAGAGCTACCGCGAATGAAGTTTCTGCGGGACGAAAGGCTTATCGAGCCCCTACCACAAGGTCGGAGGCTGCGCTTCAGTCTCCGCCTCGAAATTTACTGGAATAGCAGTAAAATTCGGAAAATTCACCTCCCTTCGACTCCCTTCGTCCAAATTCCACCTCCAAAACTGAGATTACACCCCCATTACCAAATACAAATATGACATCAGATGTGGATGTTTAAATAAAAGGTCAAAACAATTTTTATTTATTTATTTGAAAAGTTAGTTTTTTTTTTAGTTGTTCTGAATGCTTTCAATCGAAAACTGAATAGGTTTTTCATCTTTTTGATTTGAAAAAATACCCCTGCTGATGGCCTCAATGACAACTGCATCAACTCGTGTATTGAGCCAAATAATAGTAAAACCACTATGAGTATTTTGTCTAAATTAATTATTATAAATATCCCCACATTATTCTGCAATTACTTATAATATTTTTTTTCTCACCACCCAGCTGAGTGCCACACGCTGATGGCCTCAAACTATCAATTACAGCAACACGTTAACTGACCCTAAATAAAGGTACCACTATCAATTACAGCAACACGTTAACTGACCCTAAATAAAGGTACCACTATCAATTACAGCAACACGTTAACTGACCCTAAATAAAGGTACCACTATCAATTACAGCAACACGTTAACTGACCCTAAATAAAGGTACCACTATCAATTACAGCAACACGTTAACTGACCCTAAATAAAGGTACCACTATCAAGCCACTATTTGTGATATGCATACATTAATTATTATACATATTCCGGAATAATTCTGCAGTAGTTTGTTATAATTAAATTTACTCCACCCACAATTGCAACAACTCGTGCATTGACCTTCAAATATTATAAGCCTTTTTTTGTACTTATTTTAAATATTCCGGCATAATTTTGGAATTATTATATCAAGGGGGGGGCAAAAAATGAATGTATTATATTACTTATATTTGCTCCACCAATCTGCGTGCCACACCCTGCTGGCCTAAATATCAAGTGCAACAACTTGTGTATTGACCTTCATAATTTTATAAGCACTTTTTGTAATTAAATTAATTAAACATAAATCATCATAGATATTACGACATAATTTTGCAATTATTTAAATTACTTATATTTGCACCACCAGTCTGAGTGCCGCACCCTGCTGGCCTCAATGTCAACTGCAACAACTCGTGTATTAAGCCAGGTCATATATCATACATGTATGTTGGCAATGGTATAAGTATGTATAATTTATTATTGTCTGCTTTACCGTATAAATTGTCTTATCTCCACCCAGCTTTACGCCACACTCTGGCGGTCCATGAACTGCAACAACTCGTGTGTTGGCCCCCAATAATAGCAGAGCCACATTTTGTAACATGTATAACTAAATTCAGGATTTAGTTCAGGAATGAAATACCGAATTAATTATTATTAATATAATAATAATAAATTAATATTAATATTAATAAATATTAATATAATAATAATAATAATAATAAATCCGCCTGAATATCACTTGCAGCAACTCGTGTATTGACCAAATAATATTATGATCCCTTTTTTGTTATTAATTAAAATATTCGGGCATAATTTTGTAATTATTTATATTCCTTATATTCGCTCCACCCACCAGTGTGCCACACACTGATAGTCTGGTATAGTTATGCAATTATTTATAATAATTATATTCTCTCCATACACCTGAGTGCCGCACCCTGATTAGTTGTATGCGGTGGTGGAATGAAGTGTAGGAATACTTGTGGGTGGTGGTTCAATTAGGGTTACTCAATGGCAACTGCAGCAACACGTTAACTGACCCCAATATGGGTATGAGTGCAAGTGAGTGTTTAGGTTGAGAGAAGCAAGGGACCACTACCACCAGCACCAGCACCACCAAGATGAACAACAACAACAAGTCACTAGGAAAGTCACTGGCCTTCTTCAATTAGGTTTACTCAATGGTAACTGCAGCAACACGTTAACTGACCCCAAATATCACCATGTATAACCACTCGACCTGTAACCACTATTAGTAATATGTATAATTGTATTATTATAAGTATTCCTGTAACATTCAGCGATTATTTAATATAATTGTCTTCTTTCGATTATATTGTATTGAGATATATTATATTGCTCCTCAGCTTCCACACTGAACCATCACTCTGGCCACAAACAACTATAAATAAATAGATGCTAATAAATTAAAACATAATATATGCATGGATATATTTATATTCTAATGAATACAATAAGCAGTGCTGTCCAGGGATTTTATTTCCGCTATATATAGCGATCGCTAGTTTTGACCCCGATTTTGCGAAATTATAAAATTATATAATATAAAATTAAAATTATAAAAAAAAAAATTAAATATATAGCTATAAAAAATGTGTTCCACCCATCTGTTGTTTTGCTTGCTTTTCAATATTCGACCTACCTGTGTGCCACACCCCAACGGCCTGCCCACAAACAACTATATTTAAATATATGATCAATGATAAACAAATAATATAAACATGTATATATTTATATATTTTAATGGATACAATAAGCAGTGCTGTGTTTCACCCATCTGTTGTTTTGCATGATTTCCAATATTTAAACCACCTGCGTGCCACACCCCAACGGCCTGCCCACAAACAACTATTTGTAAATCAATTGTAAATGATAATTGCATGATATATATGTCATGTAGTGCTGTGTTGTACGCCTGTTCTATGTTGTTTGTTTTTCAATCTTCGACCCACCTGTGTGCCACACCCTGATGGCCTCAACCTCCCCCAGCTGCTCCCCAGCTTCTACACTGAACACACCGCACCCTGTATTTATCATAACTTAATTATTATCAAAATTCCGCCATATTTTGTGTCAATCTGCCACCCACCTGTGTGCCACACCCTGATGGCCGCAACCTCCCCCAGCTGCTCCACAGCTTCCACACTGCACACATCAATCTGGCCTCCCATATGTAACAAATTTAAATTGTTAATATTGTTTAATTAATTATTATCATTACTCCTGGATTATTTCTGACCATATTTTTTGCAATCTACCGCCCACCTGTGTGCCACACCCTGATGGCCTCAACCTCCCCCAGCTGCTCCTCAGCTTCCACACTGAACACGTCACTCTGACCTCGCAAAAAGTGGCGCCCTCCCTCGTTATGCAGGATGGCGGTGTGTGATGCTTTGCTGCCAACCAAGGTCAGGTGGACATTTCCACTTATACCACCTCCCACCTGTGTATTATGTTGATTTGTGTTTTGTTGTGTTGTGTTGTGTTGTTTTTGTATTTTGTGTGTGTGTGTGTGCGGTGGGTGGGGGCTTGGCTTGGTGTGGGGCGCCCTGCCTCGTTATGAAGGATGGCGGTGTGTGATGCTTTGCTGCCAACCAAGGTCAGGTGGACATTTCCACTAATACCACCTCCCATCTGTGTATTAGTTGGTTGGTTTTGTGTTAAATTTGTTGGATTGGGTTGGGTTGGGTCGTTTGGTTAGGTTAGTTTTTTTTTCTTTTCCCGTTTTTTTTTTTTTTTTTTTGGGGGGGGGGGGGGGGGGTGAGTTGAGTTGGTTTGGTTTGGTTAGGCTTGGCTTGATTTCGCTTGGTTATGCTTGGTTTTAGTTTGGTTTGGTTTGGTGTGGTTTGTTTTGTTTTGGCTTGATTTGGCTTGGCTTGGTTGGTTTTGGTTTGGTTTGGTTTGGGTTGCTTAGCTGCCAACCAAGGTTAGGTGCACATCTCCATGTATACCACCACCCACTTGTGTATTATTTGGTTGGTCTTGAGTTAAATGTGTTGGATTTAGTCGGGTTGGGTTGGGTTGGGTTGGGTTTTTTTTGGGGGGGGGGGGGGGGGGGGGGGGGGGGAATTGAGTTGGGTTTGGTTGAGTTGGTTTGGTTTGTTTTGTTTTGGCTTGATTTGGCTTGGCTTGGTTGGTTTTGGTTTGGGTTGGGTTGCTTAGCTGCCAACCAAGGTTAGGTGCAAATCTCCATTTATACCACCACCCACTTGTGTATTATTTGGTTGGTCTTGTGTTGGATTGAGTCAGGTTGGGTTGGGTTGGGTTAGGTTTTTTTTTTTTGGGGGGGGGGGGGGGGGGGGGGGGGGGGGGGGGGGGGGAGTTGGGTTTGGTTTTAGTTGGTTTGGTTTGTTTTGGTTAGGCTTGCTATGGCTTGGTTTGGCTTGGTTTTGGTTTTGGTTTGGTTTGGGTTGGTTTGGTTTGGTTTGGTTTGGTTTGGGTTGGTTTGGTTTGGGATGCTTAGCTGCCAACCACGTTTAGAGTGCACGTGCACATCTCCACTGTACTTACAACACCAGCCGTGCGGGTGTTGGTGTGAGCTAGGTTGGTTTGGTTGGTTTGGTTGGTTTGGTTTGGTTTGGTTTGGTTTGGTTGGTTTGGTTTGGTTTGGTTTGGTTTGGTTTGGTTTGGTTTGGTTTGGTTGGTGTGGTTTGGTTTGTTTTGGCTTGATTTGGCTTGGCTTGGTTGGTTTTGGTTTGGTTTGGTTTGGTTGCTTAGCTGCCAACCAAGGTTAGGTGCACATCTCCATGTATACCACCACCCTTGGTATTATTTTGGTCTTGTGTTAAATGTGTTGGATTTGTCGGTGGGGTTGGGTTGGTTGGGTTTTTTTTTTTTTTTGGGGGGGGGGGGGGGGGGGGGTGAATTGAGTTGTTTGGTGAGTTGGTTTGTTTTGTTTGTTTGGCTTGATTTGGCTTGGCTTGTGGTTTTGGTTTGGTTTAGGTTGCTTAGCTGCCAACCAAGGTTAGGTGCAAATCTCCATTTATACCACCACCCACTGTGTATTATTTGGTGGTCTTGTGTTGGATTGAGTCAGGTTGGGTTGGGTTGGGTTAGGTTTTTTTTTGGGGGGGGGGGGGGGGGGAGTGGGTGTTGGTTTAGTTTGTTGGTTTGTTTTGTTTTGGCTTGCTATGGCTTGGTTTGGCTTGGTTTTGGGTTTGGTTTGGTTTGGTTTGGTTTGGTTTGGTTTGGTTTGGTTTGGTTTGGGATGCTTAGCTGCCAACCAAGTTTAGGTGCACATCTCCACTTACTACAACCCCAACCTGCGTGGTGTTGGTGTTGAGCTAGGTTGGTTTGTTTGGTTTGGATTGGTTTGGTTGGTTTGGTTTGGTTTGGTTTGGTTGGTTTGGTTTGGTTTGGTTTGGTTTGGTTTGGGTTGGGTTGGGTTGGGTTGCTTAGCTGCCAACCAAGTTTAGGTGCACATCTCCACTCATTACAACCCCAACCTGCGTGGTGTTGGTGTTGAGCTAGGTTGGTTGGGTTGGACTAGGCTGGGCTATGTTGGTTTGGTTGGTTTGGTTGGACAAGGTTTGTTTGGTTGGGCTATGTTGGTTTGGTTGGACTAGGATGGTTTGGTTGGGCTAGGTTGTTTGGTTGGTTTGGTTGGACATGTTTGTTTGTTTGGGCTAGGTTGGTTTGGTTGGGCTAGGTTGTTTGGTTGGACTAGGATGGTTTGGTTGGGCTAGGTTGTTTGGTTGGGCTAGTCTGGTTTGGTTCGGCAAGGTAGGTATGGTTTGTTTTGGGTTTAGGGTTGGGTGGGCCCTACCTTGGAGCCAGTGGCAATTGTCATTCAGAACGTTTGCTGGGAGGGGGTCCTCGTTGTGTCCTGAGGGGGGGTGGGGGGGGCCTCGCCCAGGCAATACAAAACATACAACCCTACATTTGAGCCAGTGGCAATTGTCATTCGGAACTTTGCTGGGAGCGGGGGCTTGTTGTGTCCTGGGGGGCTGTAGGGGGGCCTGGCTTATTGTATCAAACTTTTGCTGGGATGGGGCTGTTGTGTCCTGGGGGGATGTGAGGGGGTCTGGCTATTGTATCAAACTTTTGCTGGGAGTGGGGGCTTGTTGTGTCCTGGGGGGCTGTGAGGGGGGCCTGGCTTATTGTATCAAACTTTTGCTGGGAGTGGGGGCTTGTTGTGTCCTGGGGGGCGGTGGGGGGGGGGCCTTGCCCAAACAATACAAAACATACAACCCTACCTTTGAGCCGGTGGCAATTGATACTCGGAACTTTTGCTGGGAGGGGGGCTCGCTGTGTCCTGGGGGGCAGTGAGGGGGGCCTCGCCCATTGTATCAACCTCCTGCTGGGAAAGGGGCCTGGTTGTGTCCTGGGGGGCAGTGAGGGGGGCCTCGCCCATTGTATCAACCTCCTGCTGGGAGGGGGGCCTCGTTGTGTCCTGGGGGGCGGTGAGGGGGCCTCGCCATTGTATCAACCTCTGCTGGGAGGGGGGCCTCGTTGTGTCCTGGGGGGCGGTGAGGGGGGCCTCGCTCGTTGCAGGTTCACCCTCACTCTGGTTTGCCCTCCCTCCTGGCTGGCCTTGACTGGTAGTGGTTGAGGTGGTTGAAGACACACTTCCGTCACTGCTCGCAAAGAGTAACCTTAAGCTGTTGGGAGCTTCGTGAGTTGGCCCTAGCTGATCAGTATCTTGGTCATATAAATTGGTGGAGCCCCTTTCTGTTGGCCCTAGCTGGGCTGGCCCTGTCTGAGTTGGCCCCCTGGTCTGAGTTGGCCCTAGCTGAGTTTGCCCTAGCTGGGCTGGCCCCCTGGTCTGAGTTGGCCCTAGCTGAGTTGGCCCTAGCTTGGCTGGCCCTGTCTGAGTTGGCCCTAGCTGATATTCATGTCCCTCATCTGAAATGTCAGACTCCTCGTAGGAATCAAACGACTCCAAAACCGGCATTTGGGGCATTCCAAGGCCTCTGAAACCACCACGTGCACCCAGAATGGTCTCATTCTCCCTCTCCTGCTTCCTTTCTCTCTCAACACACTCTGTTCCATCACCAGCACCACCGCCAGCACCAACATCACCAGCAACGTCACCAGCACCAGCACCAGCACCAACGCCAGCACCAACGCCACCAACGCCAGCAACACCGCCATCAACGCCAGCACCAACGCCACCAACACCGCCACCAGCGCCAACACCATCAACGCCTGCAATAATGCCACCAACACCGCCACCAGCGCCAACACCATCATCACCAGCACCAACACCACCAACGCCAGCATCAACGCCACCAACACCAGCAACACCGCCACCAGCGCCAACACCAGCAACGCCAGCACCAACACCACCAACGCCAGCACCAACGCCACCAACGCCAGCAACACCGCCACCAGCGCCAACACCATCAACGCCAGCACCAACGCCACCAACGCCACCAACAGCGCTACCAGCGCCAACACCATCAACGCCAGCACCAACGCCACCAACGCCACCAACAGCGCTACCAGCGCCAACACCATCAACGCCAGCACCAACGCCACCAATGCCAGCACCAACGCCACCAACGCCAGCAACACCGCCACCAGCGCCAACACCATCAACGCCAGCATCAATGCCACCAACACCACCAACACCGCCACCAGCGCCAACAATAAACCAGCACCAACCCACCCCGCCAACAGCGCCATCCATCGCCAACACCATCAACGCCAGCACACGCCCAAGCCAGCACAACGCCACCAACGCCAGCAACACCGCCACCAGCGCCAACACCATCAACGCCAGCACCAACGCCACCAACAGCGCCACCAGCGCCAACACCATCAACGCCAGCACCAACGCCACCAACGCCAGCAACAACGCCACCAACGCCAGCAACACCGCCACCAGCGCCAACACCATCAACGCCAGCACCAACGCCACCAACGCCAGCAACAACGCCACCAGCACCAACACCATCAACGCCAGCACCAATACAAGTCTCATCTGAGTCGTATGGCTCTGAAACCGGCATATGTGGCGTTCCAAGCCCCACATGACCTGGCACCATGTCGGTTGAGTCAGTTAGCGGATTGGCCATAGCCCTTCCTCTAGGGGTTAGAAGGACCCCAGCCAACTTCTCAGCCTCCATTGATATGTGTGGGTCGTACTGCTCAGGTGATAATGTTGTACTGCCAACATGACTGGCCGCAGCCCCCCTGTGAGGAGACCCGTACAGCCCGCGGGAGGGGGACAGGGACCACAGGGGGTCCTCGTCCACACTTTCAGTTCTGGCAGTACTCCCTACTGTAACAGCGCGGCAAGCCCCCCCTTGCGTGGGGCGGGATTCAGGAAAAACATACAGGAGGGCAAGGTCAAGGCAATTACCAAGGGCATCGGAGGCAGCACTAACATCACTATACCGCAGGGCGAAGCCCCCCCTGGCATGGGGGGCGGGGTCCAGCAGTTCAGGAGGGGGGTCAAAGGCATGACCAAGAGCATCGGAGGCAGTACTCCCATCACTATACCGCGGGGCGAAGCCCCCCCTTGCATGGGGGGCGGTGTCCAGCAGTTCAGGAGGGGGGTCAAAGGCATGACCAAGAGCATCGGAGGCAGTACTCCCTTCACTGTACCGCGGGGCGAAGCCCCGCCCGGCAGGGGGGGCGCGGTACAGCAGTTCAGGAGGGGGGTCGAAGGCACTACCAAGGGCATTGGATTCATCCATCATCAAACTAGGCCGGCTTGACAGGCTGGCGGTGTTTAAATCAAGTGATTGCTTTTCAAAAGTACTTCCCATGGACCCTTGGCTTGAGGTTAACAGCCTGGCAGGGGGGCAGGAGTTTTGGTCGTCCTGCCCAATAGGGGGGGCCTCTGGGGCGGAAAAGTTGGCTGTGTTAAAATCAAGTGATTGCTTTTCAAAAGTACTCCCCATTGGCCCATGACTTGAGCTTGACAGCCTGGCATGGGGGCCGGAGTTTGGGGGGTCCTGCCCAATGGGGGAGGCATCTTGGATGGAATGGTTGGTCGTGTGTGCATCAAGTGATTGCTTGTTTAAGGAACTCCCCACTGATGCATTGATTGAGCCTGTCAGCCTGGCAGGGATGCAGGAGTTTTGGGGGTCCTGCCCAATATGGGGGGCCTCTTGGTTGGTCCCAGGTGGATCCATCCTGCCTTGAAGTGGAGCCCCGGTTTCGGATCCCCTGGCTGAGCTGGCGCCTCGCCTATGAGGTACAGGCGGTACATAGTCAAAGTCTAGGTCTGACAGGCCAGAGTTGGACATTCGGTATGTTGGGGCTAGGGGGGGGCGTCTCACACCAACCCCAAATCCGAGTCCATGAACTCCGAAACCACCAGACCTGAAATTATCAGCTCCGAAACCACCATCATCTTGGGAGGGGTTTGCCTCTGAGCTGTTTGCAGAGTCTTCAAAGGCCAGTGGGTTGCGGTACATTGTCATACCCGGCAGTACACCTGACTGGAATTGATATGATGCCAGGACAGCTTGTCTTGTTTGCAGTACGTCCTGATTTGGAAACGGCAGTACAGCGGGGTCATATTGCAACCCTGCTTGATCTGGCAACGGCTGTACAGCTTGGTTGGTCAGCCATACGGGCTGATCTGGCAATGGCTGAACGGCTTGGTTGTGTGGCAGTACAGCTTTGTTCGTTGACAGTGCATCTTGATCAACAAGAGGAGCTTGGCCGGGTGGCAGTACAGCTTGTCTGTATGGCAGTACAGCTTGTCTGTATGGCAGTACAGCTTTGTTGGATGGCAGTACAGCTCGATCAACAGGAGGGGCAGGGATACGCGAGGAGGATCCCTGTCGGGTAGGTGTTGACTTCACAGCCCCTGACGCTGCTGGTGATGCTGTTGTCGATGCTGCTGCTTTTGGTGCTGGTGCTGTTGTTGCAGCTGCTGCTGCTTTTGTTGATGCGGTTGTCGATGCTGTGGTTGTTAGTGTTGACTTCACAGCCCCTGCCGCTGGCACAGCCGCTGCAGGTGATGCTGTTGTTGATGCTGTTGTTGACGCTGCTGCTTTTGGTGCTGGTGCTGTTGTTGCAGCTGCTGCAGCTGGTGATGCTGTTGTTGATGCTGTTGTTGATGCTGTTGTTGACGCTGCTGCTTTTGGTGCTGGTGCTGTTGTTGCAGCTGCTGCAGCTGGTGATGCTGTTGTTGATGCTGTTGTTGATGCTGTTGTTGACGCTGCTGCTTTTGGTGCTGGTGCTGTTGTTGCAGCGGCTGCTGCTGTTGTTGATGCTGTTGTCGCTGCTGCTGCTTTTGGTTCTGATACTGCTTCTGCTGCTTCTGCTGCTGTTGGTGTTTCTCTTGGCCCTGCGATTCTTGCTGTTGCTGCTGCTGCTGCTCCAGCTGCTACCGCTGCTGTTATAGCTGCTTTATTTCGTGCACCTGTGGTGGTGTTTGCCATTGCTGCTGCTGCTGCAGCTGTTTCTACTGCTGCTGCAGCTGTTGCTTCTCTTGGAATTATTGCTGTTGCTGCTGCTGCTGTTCCAGCTGCTACCGCTGCTGTTATATATGTTTGTTTTCCTGCACCCGTGGTCTTGGCCAATGCTGCTGCTGCTGCTTTTGCCTGGTATGACTCCACCAGTGCCAGCCGTTGGTCAAACCTCCTCCCTTCGGCTTGCACAGTGTCAAGAGCAGCACGCACATCAATAACCTGGGGGTGGGGGTGGGTTGTGGTGGGTTGTGGTGGGGGGGGGGGGGGGTTTGGTATCATGCACTGCTGCTGCTGCTGTTGCCTGGTATGACTCCACCAGTGCCAGCCGTTGGTCAAACCTCCTCCCTTCGGCTTGAACAGTGTCAAGAGCAGCACACACATCAAGAACCTGGGTGTGGGTGTGGGTGTGAGTGTGGGGGGGGGTGATGTAGGGTGTTGGTGGGGTGGGGTGGGTTAGGTTGGGGTGGTTTGTGCGTATTGTTGTAGGTTTGGGTGTGGGTGTGGGTGTGGGCCGGTACAGTGTCAAGAGTAGCACGCACATCAAGAACCTGGGTTGTGGGTGTGGGTGTGGGTGTGGGTGTGGGTGTGGGTGTGGGTGTGGGTGTGGGTGTGAGCGTGGGGGTGGTATACACAGGTTTATGTTAGGCTTATGTTAGGCTGGGTTGGGTTGGGCTAAGCAAGAACCTGTGGGTGTGGTGGTGTTGGGTGGGTGAGGGTGGGTGGTATTCGGTGGGAGGTGGGTGGTGGTAGATGGATGGGGTGGGGTGATCGTGGGTAAGGGGTGATGAGGGTGTTGGTGGTGGGTGGGGTCTGGGTGAGATGGGGTTGGGTGTGGGGGTCTGAGTGTTGAGGGTGGGGTGGTCTGGGTAGATGTTGAGGGTGTGGTAGGTGAGGTGTGGTTTGGTGGGCCGGTAGATGGGGTGGGGTGTGGAGGTGTGCGTAAAGGGTGAGGAGTAGGGTGTGGGTGGTGGGTGGGGGGGGTCTGGTGTAGATGGGTGTGGGGTGTGGTGTGGTAACCGGGGTGATTGTAGGGTTGTTGGTAGGGTGGGGTGGCTGGGGTCCCTGAGGTGAGATGTCGGTGTGGGGTTGTAGTGTGGTAAGGTGGTGTTGTAGGTGTTGGTGTGGGGTTGGGGGGTCTGGTTGAGATGGCGTGGGGATGTGAGTGGTGGTAAGGGCTGTAATGGGGGTCGTTGGTTTGGTGGGTAGGTGGTGGTCTGGTGAGATGGGTGGGTGTGAGGGTGGGGAAGGGGTTAGTTAGGTTTTGTCAGGGTGGGTTGGGTCTGGGTGCAATGGTGTTGGGGGTGTGAGTGATGTGTTAGGGGTGATGTTAGGTGGGGTCGTGTGTGGGGGTAGTCTGGTGGGTGGGGTCTGGTGAAGATGGGGGTGGGGGTTGTAGTGTGGTAAGGGTGATTTAGGGTGTTGGTAGGGTGGGTGGGGTCTGGGTGAGATGGTGGTGGGGATGTGGTGTGGTAAGGTGTGTATGTAGGGGTTGGGTGGGGTGGTGTGGGGTGGTGAGTGGGGTGGGGTGTGAGTGTGGTTAAGGTGTGATGTCGGGGGTTGTATGGGGTGGGGTGGGGTACTTGGTGAGATGGGTGTGGGGTGTGAGTTGTGGTAAGGGTAATGTAGTGGTGTTGGTTTAGGGTGGTGGTGTGTGGTCTGGGTGAGATGGGGTGGGGTTGAGTGTGTTAAGGGGTGATGTAGGGTGTTGGTAGGGTGGGGTGGGGTCTGGGTGAGATGGGGTGGGGTGGCTGCTGCATCTGCTGCTGCTGCATCTGCTGCTGCTGCATCTGCTGCTGCCTGTTATTTCTCTACCAGTGCCAGCCGTCGGTCAAACCTCCTCCCTTCGGCTTGAGCAGTGTCAAGAGTAGCACACACATCAATAACCTGGGTGTGGGGGTGGGTTGTGGTGGGTGTTGGTGGGTGGGGTGGGGTGAGGTGGGGTGGGGGTGGGGGTGGGGTGGTGGGTGTTTGGTGGGTGGGGGGGGTGAGGTGGGGTGGGTTGTGGGGGTTTGTTATCATGCACTTCTCCTGCTGCTGCTGCCTGGTATGCCACTGACGTTGCCAGCCATTGGTATAACCTCCTCCCTTCGGCTTGGGCAGTGTCAGAGCAAGACGTATTAACAAACCTGGGGGATGGGGGGTGGTGGGTGTTGGTGGTGAGGGTGGGGTGGGGGTTGGGGTTTGGTTCATCACTGCTGCGCTGTTTCTGCTGCTGCTGCCTGGTATGACCTGACGTTTGCCAGTCGCGGTCAA
>JACBWV010000765.1:887383-997383 GCA_013435795.1 Chlamydomonas sp. ICE-L
TACACTACACACACACCACAAAACCATGACAAAACTCCATTTCACACCCGCCCCCCCCCCCCCCCCTCACACCACCATGACCCATAACTCAATGTACACACCTTTCGTTGTGTGGGTCGGTGATACAAATCCCCGTCTCAAAAATGGCACCACAAAGGGCTCCTCCTTGGAAGTGACACGGTTGCAGTTGCCGCCGCTCAGCCTCCGCACGACATTCACACAACAAACCGTTCCAAACTCACACACACACACACACCATGACCGAAGCTCCATGTCACACCAGCCCCCCCTCGCCCTTCCCCTCACACAAACACACCATGACCCAAACTCAATGACACACCTTTGTTTGTGGGGTCGGTGAGACATTCTCAATGGCACCCACAAAGGGTCTTCCTTGGCACTGTGCAGTTGCACTGCTGCCGCCCTTTTCACACTCGGTGCACCGGTCGAAAGCCCTGGACTTCAGCTTCTCCTTGGAGAAACTGGCCTTGGGCTTCACCTGTCCACATGCTGTGCAGAGTTTGTCCCCCACCACACACCCTTGCTGTTGCTGCTGCTGCTGCTGCTGTGGCTGCTTGGTTTTGCCTGCTGCCTCTTCGTGTGTGTTTGCACCACCCACCTCTCCAGTCGCCCGGAGCGCCGCCAGGCCCTCTATGCAAGCTGGTATGTCCGCGGTCGGCAGCTGCACCTGCACAGTCACAGCGTTTGGTACACGGTTTTGTGTGTGAAGCTTTTTATGTGTGTGCTTGTGTGTGTTTGTGCCACCCAGGTGGCCAGTCAACCGGAGTTTGTCTTTGTGTGTGTTTGTGCCATCTCGCCAGTCTCTTGGAGTGCGTGTGTGGTCCTGCCCACCACCCCCAATCATTGCTGGACGCTGCAGGCCACCTCTATCACAGTAGGATGTCCGACGTCGCACTGCCACTGCACCATACAGGTATTTTTGGGTCCAGTGTTTGTGTGGCAGCTTGTGTGTGTTTGGTGGGTGATGTGTTTGCCACCCATCCTCGCACAGTCACACGGAGGTGTCGTGTTGTGGTTTGTGGCAACCTCACCAGTCACCCGGAGTGTGTCTTTGTGTGTGTTTCCACCAGCCATCTTGCCAGGTACCTGGAGCGCCGCCAGGCCCTCTATGCATGCTGGTATGTCCGCGGTCGGCAGCTGCACCTGCACAGTCACAGAGTATGGTACACGGTTTTGTGTGTGTTTGTGCGTGCTTGTGCTACTCACCTATCCAGTCGCCCGGAGCGCCTCCAGCCCTGCTATGTGGCAATCAGGTATGTCGCGCGTCGCCGCATTCTCACCTGCAACAGTCACAGAGTTTGGTACACGGTTTTGTGTGTGCAGCTTTATGTGTGTTTGTGTTGTTGCTTGGCCACCCACTCGCCATCACCCAAGCATGTTCTTGGTGTGTTTTGTGCCCACCTCGCTCAGTCACCCGTGGGTGTTGGTGTGTTGTGCACCAGCTGCCTAGTCATTGACGAGCGCTGCAAGGCCCTCATGGCAACTGGTATGCTGTCTGTCGCAGCTGGCCCTGCACCAGTCAGAGAGCTTTATACAACGGTTTGTGTTGTGGCAGCTTTGGTGTGCTTGGTGCTCCAACCCACCTCGCCAGCTCACCAAAATGTTCGCTTTGTGTATTTATGTGTCCACGCCTCGCCAGTCACCCAAATGGTCGGTTTGTGTTTATGCCACCTCGCCAGTCACCCCCCGGAGTTTGTGTTTTGTGTGTATTTATGTCCACCTTCGCCCGTCACCCAAAATGTGCTGTTGTGTGTTATATGCCCACGCTCGCCAGTCACCCAAAATGTGTTGGTGTATTTAGGCACCACCTCGCCGCCAGGTCACCCAAAATGTGTCTGTGGGTGTATTTATGGCCAACTCGGCAGTCACCAAAAATTGTTCTTTGTGTGTATTTATCCACCTCGCCAGTCACCCAAAATGTGTCTGTGTGTGTGATTTATGCCACAATGAGTCACCAAAAATGTGTCTGTGTATTTATGCCACCTCGCCAGTCACCCAAAATGTGTCTGTGTGTATTTATGCCACCTCGCCAGTCACCCAAAATGTGTCTGTGTGTGTATTTATGCCACCTCGCCAGTCACCCAAAATGTGTCTGTGTGTATTTATGCCACATCGCAGTACAACCGAGAGTGTGTGTTGTGTGGCTGTGCCACTATCTTGAGTCGCAGGATGCGCTACAGACGCTATTCAAGAGGTATGTCAGCCGGTCGGAAGATGCACCTGCACAGTCGAGGAGAGGTTGAGGAGTGATGTGGTGGGCAGGGGCAAGCCACGCCAACTGCCGTTGGCCGAAAATCGCGACAATTGAATCCGAAGGTCGCGGGTTCAAATCTCACTCTAACCAAAATGTATCGTCTTCAAGGACATACTAAACTTGGTTCCTCACCCCCCCCCCCCCCCTCCTCTTCTCCCTCTCCCCACCCCTCCCCCATTCGCCATTCCCCTGTTCTCAGATAAACAAATAAATACCAAAATAAACAAACAAACAAATAAAAAGGGAAGAAAGAAACAAAGAAAGAAGGGTGGAAGGAAGGGTCTACATTGAGCACCGTGACGTCCCCGTGCTCAGACAAACAAATAAATACCAAAATAATCCAACAAACAACTGAAACTAGAAGAAAGAAACAAGGGTGGACGGAATGGTGGAAGCACAGCACGGGAAGGAAGGGTGGAAGGTGGGGTGGAAGCACAGCACAGCACACCACAGGTGTAATCACAGCACTGCAAAGCGTCGCACCCGTGGCGGTACCTGTATAAAGTTGGCAGAGTCCCGCGGAGTTCCGCATCTTGCAGCATCGCCTGAATACAGCAATCAACATATATTGGTATGTCAAGAACTATTACCAGTATATACAGTTGAAGGCCTGCCCCAGCCAGAAAGGTACAAAAACATACAAAATACCATTTTGATTAGTAATCACATTATAAGAACTTGCCATCATGATTTGCAAATTCAGCTCCGTGGGGTTTAGGGGCCACTGAAACACTAAACAATTTGTATATGCATTTTCGAGCTTAGGGATTGAAAAAACACACAGAGACACAGAGACACAGAGAGACACAGATCCGAGACCACAGACAGGACACAAGAGAACAGAGACACAGATGAGCGACCAGACAGAGAGACAAGACAGAGAGACAGGGACAGAGAGAGACAGACAGAGAGGGAGAAAGAAAGAGGACACAGACCGAGACACAGCAGAGACACAGAAACGACAGAGACACAGACAGGGACAAGGACACAGAGGGACACAGGAGACACAGAGACACAAGAGGAGACAGAGAGACCAGAGACACAGAGAAGAGGGACACAGAGAGAGACACAGAGCGACACAGGGAAACAGAGAGACAGAGGAGACAGGAGACAGCAGAGACAGAGAGACTAGAGAGAGACAGAGACCGAGAGACAGGAAGAGACAGAGGAGACAGAGAGGGACAGAGAGCGACGCCAGAGAGACAGAGAGAGGACAGGTGAGAGAACAGAGGAGAGACCAGAGAGGACAGGAGAAGACCAGAGAGACACAGAGACCCACAGCGAGGGACACGAGAGACAGAGAGAGACAGAGCAGACACAGCAGAGACAGAGAGACACAGAGAAGGAGACAGAGAGACACAGAGAGACAGAGAGACACAGAGAGACAGAGAGACACAGAGAGACAGAGAGAAACGGAGACAGAGGACACAGAAGAGACAGAGAGACAGATGAGACGCAAGAGAGACCAGAGAGGACGCCGAGAGACAGAGAGGACACAGAGAGACACAGAAGAGACAGAGAGACACAGGGAGACAGGAGGACACAGAGAGGACAAGAGAGCCAAGAGAGACAGAGAGACACAGAGAGACAGAGAGACACAGAGAGACAGAGAGACACAGAGAGACAGAGAGACACAGAGAGACAGAGAGACACAGAGAGACAGAGAGACACAGAGAGACAGAGAGACACAGAGAGACAGAGAGACACAGAGAGACAGAGAGACACAGAGAGACAGAGAGACACAGAGAGACAGAGAGACACAGGGAGGACAGAGAAGAACACAGAGAGACAGAGACGCGACACAGAGAGACAGAGAGACGCACAGAGAGACAGGAGGACACGAGAGGACCGAGAGACACAGAGAGAAAGCGAGAGACAGAGATGAGGACAGATGAGAGAGACAGAGAGAGACACAGAGAGACAGAGAAGAGACACAGAGAGACAAGAGACACAGAGAGAAGAGAGACACAGGAGACAGAAAAAACACGAGAGACCGAGAGAACACAGAGCGCCAGAGAGACACAGAGAGGACAAGAGAGCACAGCGACACAGAGAGAGAGCCCTAGCGACACAATGAGAGACACAGAGACACAGAGAGAGACACAGCAGAGTAGAGAGACACAGAGAGAGAGAGCCCACAGAGACACACAGAGACACAGAGACACAGAGAGACACAGAGAGAGACACAGAGAGACACAGAGAGAGACACAGAGAGAGACACAGAGAGAGACACAGAGAGAGAGACACAGAGAGAGAGACACAGAGAGAGAGACACAGAGAGAGAGACACAGAGAGAGAGACACAGAGAGAGAGACACAGAGAGAGAGACACAGAGAGAGACACAGAGAGACACAGAGAGAGAGACACAGAGAGACACAGAGACACAGAGAGAGAGAGACACAGAGAGACACAGAGACACAGAGACACAGAGACACAGAGACAGAGAGACAGAGACACAGAGACACAGAGACAGAGACACAGAGACACAGAGACACAGAGACAGAGAAACAGAGACAGAGACAGAGACAGAGACAGAGAGAGAGAGAGAGAGGACAGAGAAAAGAGACAGAGCCAGAGACCGAGGACCGAGGACGAGCAGAGACAGAGACATAGCGAACAGGACAGAGAGAGAGACCAGGGACACAGCGCAGACACGAGACCAACAGAACAGACACAGACACAGAGACAGAGACACAGAGACACAGAGACACAGAGACACAGACACAGACACAGACACAGAGACACAGACACAGAACAGACACAGACACAGCACAGACCCCAGACACAGACAACAGACACAGACAAGACCAGACCAACAGGAAACAGAGAGGAGACACAGAGAGAGACACACAGAGAGAGACACAAGCGAGAGCGACACCACAGAGAGAGACACACACAGAGAGAGACCACACACACAGAGAGAGACACACACACACACAGAGAGAGACAACACACACAGAAGAGGAAGAGACACCACACAGAGAGAGAGAGTAAACACAGAGAGAGACAACATAGCGACACAGAGAAAACAGAGAGAGAAACAGGAAAGACACACAGAGGAGACACAGATGAGAACACCAGAGAGAACAGAGCGACACAGAGAGACAGAGAGAGACCAGAGAGGGACACAGAGAAGGGACACAGAGAGCCCACAGAGAGAGACACACAGAGAGAGACACACAGAGAGACACAGAGACACACAGAGAGACACAGAGACACACAGAGAGACACAGACAGACACACAGAGAGACACAGAGAGACACAGAGAGACACAGAGAGACAGAGAGAGACACAGAGAGGGACACAGAGAGAGACACAGAGAGACACAGAGAGAGACACACAGAGAGACACAGAGAGACACAGAGACACACAGAGAGACACAGAGAGACACAGAGAGACACAGAGAGACACTCAGAGACACCACAGGGCGTAGCCACACAGAGAGAGACACACAGAGAGAGACACACACAGATGAGAGACCACACACAGCGAGAGCCACACACACTACACAGAGAGAGACACACCAGGAGAGGACACCAAGGGAGGAGACACAAAGAGAGACACAGAGAGAGAACAGACACAGACACGACAGAGGACACAGACACCAGACACAGACAACAGACACAGGACACAGAAACAGAGGAACAGACCACAGAGGAAACAGAGACAGAGACAGCGACAGAGACAGAGACAGAGACAGAGACAGAGACAGAGACAGAGACAGACAGAGACAGAGACAGAGACAGAGACAGAGACAGAGACAGAGACAGAGACAGAGACAGAGACAGAGACAGAGACAAGAGACAGAGACAGAGACAGAGACAGAGACAGAGACAGAGGACAGAGACACCAGACAAGAGGGAGAGACACAGGACACAGAGAACAGAGACACAACACAGACACAGACCAAAGACACAGAGACCACAGACAGAGAGAGAGAGAGGACCAGAGACAGATGACAGAGACAGAGACGAGACAGAGACAGAGGACAGGACACAGACACCAGAGACACAGAGACAGAGAACAGAGACACAGAGGACAGAGACACAGGACACAGAGGAAAAGAGCCACAGGACACGAGGACACAGAGGAAGAGAGAGAGACACAGATGAGAGAGACACAGAGGACACAGAGACACAGCGAGAGACAGAGACAACCAGAGGACACAGGACACAGAGACACAGGAGGGACACACAGGAGACTACAGAGAGAGAAACAGAGGAGAAACAGAGATGCACAGAGGACACAGAGAGACACAGAGAGACACAGAGAGACACAGAGAGACAGAGAGAGAGACAGAGAGAGAGACACAGAGAGACACAGAGAGGACTACAGAGAGAAGACAAGAGAGAGAGACCAGAGATGAAGAGATAGAAGGTGAGATGAGAGAACAACCACGAGGTGGATTCGAACACAAAGAGCAGACGACGAGAGGGATGACAGAGAATGAGACAGAGAGAGAGCCACGAGGACGAGAGAGAGACAGAGAAGAGAAGACAGAGGCAGAGATGCAGAGAGAGGAGGAGAGAGACAGAAGAGAGAGACAGAGCAGAGAGACAGAGCCATTGAGAGATTCTGACGGATCATGAGAGATGATGACGACGAGTTTGCCTTTCTCAACGAGAAAGGTAGAGACCTAGCTAGAATCTGAAGACTTTGAGATTTCGTACGAGACGACTGACAGGAGTCAGGTTAAGGCACCGAGATTGGAGCCTCGCCATGTTGAGATCGAGCGCTGTAGGCAACGGACAATGAGTAGAAGGCAGACGGAGAGACAGATAGGAGCAGAGGAGAGAGACAGAGAGAGAGACAGCCTGGAGAGAGAGGGAACAGAATGAGAGGAGTAAGAAGAACAGGGGAATGTGAGGTATGAGAGACAGAGAGACAGAGAGAGGAGACAGAGAGAGGAGACAGAGATGAAGAGGACAGATGAGCAGAGACAGAAGACGAGACGAGCAGAGAGAGAGACAGAGGAGAGACAGGAGAGACAGAGAGACGAGAGAGAGAAGCAGGAGAGAGAGACAGAGGAGCGAGACAGAGACGAGACCAGAAAAGAGAGACAGAGAGAGAGACAGAAAAGAGACAGAGAGAGAGACAGAGAGAGAGACAGAGAGAGAGACAGAGAGAGACACAGAGAGACACAGAGACACACAGAGAGACACAGAGAGACACAGAGAGACACAGAGAGACACACAGAGACACACAGAGAGAGACACACAGAGAGAGACACACACAGAGAGACACACACAGAGAGAGACACACACACACACAGAGAGAGACACACACAGAGAGAGACACACAGAGAGAGACACACAGAGAGACACAGAGAGAGACACAGACACAGACACAGACAGAGACACAGACACAGACACAGACACAGACACAAACACAGACAGACACAGACACAGACACAGAGAGACACAGAGAGACACAGAGAGACACAGAGAGACACAGAGAGACACAGAGAGACACAGAGAGACACACAGAGACACACAGAGACACACAGAGACACACAGAGACACACAGAGACACACAGAGACACACAGAGACACACAGAGACACACAGAGACACACACAAACACACAGAGACACACACAAACACACAGAGACACACACAAACACACAGAGACACACACAAACACACAGACACACACACAAACACACAGAGACACACACAAACACACAGAGGAGACACATCCAAAAAAAACCACAGGCGGACACACACAAACACAAGGAGACACCACACAACAAACAGAGAACAAAACAAAACACACAGAGACCACACACAAACACACAGAGGACCACAAACAAAAAACACAGACACACAGACAAAAACAGGACCACCACACAGACACACAGACACACAGACACACAGACACACAGACACACAGACACACACACACACAGACACACAGACACACAGACACACAGACACACAGACACACACACACAACACACACACACACACACACACACAGACACACACACACACACAGACACACAGACACACACACACACACACACACACACACACCCAGCCGTTCTGGTACCCGAATTTTCCTTCGCACTTCTGCTATTTTCGGTGCTCGCTGCCTGAGCTGCCCGATATTCAACAGTGTAGCCTCCCTTTGTCCATCTGCCCAAACTCTTTCCCACAAATTTCGCTGCCGCTGTCAATAACTTCGCATGCAGCTCCCCCCGTCGCAGCATTTCCCCGGGTGGCAGCGAGTCTCGGATCTCGATTTCCCCAGACCTGTCGCTGACGTGGCCACGGGGGTCTGCCCGTCGGAACGACGGGCTCACATGCTAGCCATTTTGGCCCAGGCATGCCTTCAGGCAGTTGGGTCTTGGGTTTCATATTTTGCTGACCTGTCGCCCAGGCGGCAGCAATTCTCGGATCTCGATTTTCCGACACCTGTCGCTGACGTGGCCACGGGGGTGGTCATCCCGTCGGTACGACGGGCTCAGATGCTAGTATATAAAGAAATCATGGCGGTCGTGGTCGTGGTCGCGGTCGTGGTGGTGTCATCGCGTAACCGACTTAACCGACTTCCCGCCCAGCCAATTCCCGCCCAGCCAATTCCCGCTCAGCCGCTTTTAATCCCTCCTGCTTCAACTTCTGCCTGATTTGGCCTCCTGCGAATTCTGCCTTATGCAACCTTCGCCTCCTGCGTATTCTATATGTTGCGCATCTCGCCCGATTTCTCCTTTTCCCGCCTGAGTTCATCCACCTGATTTCGGTAGCGCTGCAGTTCGTCTTCCTACAAGCTTTTCCCCCTGCATCTCTGCAAGACCTTTCCCTTGCGTCAAGAGACCTGTCGCTGCGCACAACGGGAGGTGACGTGGTGAGTCAGATGACCTGTCAGAAATGTCCGAATCGCATCCATCCCATGTCACAAACTTGACTGCAAATTCTTCCCACTGCATTGAGAAACATGTCGCTCCGCATTGTGCCATAGCAATTACGCATCAAAGTTGACCGAATGAAAAATCTCGCTGGGCATTCTCGCCCTAACTTGACTGAACATCTAAAATCAGCAACTTGACTGCAACTTCTTCCCACTGCAACGAGACATTTGTCGTCGCTGTGAATTGTGCTATAGCGAGCACGCGGCAAAATTGAATGAATGAACCTAGCGATGTTTCCAAGTCTCAGATCGAGTTGACTACGGGAGCAGTTGCCGTGAACAGGATTGTTCTTCGGCCGAACTGAATACATGCTCGCTAAGAAGAAGCTTAAGTTATGTATAGTTGCGATTGCGCAGGTTCAGCTTTTTCAGTGGGGTCGACTATCGATCACAGCTGAGATGGCAGGGAAGCAGGTCCGATGCTTCTAGCGGAGTCGGATGATGCGCAAACGTTGTCGATGCTCTTCGTCCCGTATGCCTTTCAGCTATGGCAAAGCCCACAGCTGAAGTGGAGGGAGGCAGATATGGAGTATGTGTGTGCTGGTGGGTGCGTGTATGAGGGAGGGGAGGGATGATAGTGGGGAGAGGGTGGGGGCTGGTGGGATGGCTGGGGTGGGGGAAGAGATTAAGGGATGCAGTCAGGAAATATGTCAGGAAGAGTAAGGGAGTATGTTTGTGGGTGGGGGCACATGGTTGGGTGGGGTGGGGTGGGGGGTGGGGAGATAACTGGGGGGGGGGGGGGGGGGGGGGGGGAATAAAAGGGATATGCGTCCGTCAATGTTTTAAGTTGCATGCACTGCAGAGAAAACCTCTTTGCAACCCAGTCCAAAACAGGTGTGGCCAACGGAAGGGGAGGGGGGAGGGGGCGGTTTAATGGTTTGGTGGTGGTGGTGTGTGAATGAGGGGGGGCTTCAAGTGTAAACCATTATGTAACCAGCCCCAAATAGGTGTGGCCAAAGGCCGAACGGGTACCGTACTATGATTGGGGGGGGGGGGGGGGGGGGGGGGGGGGGGGGGGGGGGGGGGGGGGGGGGGGAGGGTCTTGAGAGTGTGAGTAGGTGTGAGAGTAGGTGAGAGTAGGTGTGGCCACCGGCCACACGGGCTACCGTACTAGTCATCATACAAATGTAATCATAAAACACGAATTCTGACGAAAACTACGGGTTGCTGCTTGTAGCTGAAAATAAACACTATGCCCACTACCAACTCCACACCTTTACTCCCTGAACCCTGACTCCTCTACTCCCCTTCGAAGCCTATAAAAAACAGTGTTTGGGGGTGGGGTGGGGGGTGGGGGGTTAGGGGGGGGGGGGGGGGCCTTCTGGGCAGGGGCCCCCAGGGTTACCCCATAGTTGAAAAAATGAAAAATTGAAGCCAACTACTACTGGGACCGACCTCGAGAGGGGTATGTGACATGCGAGCTCGGGTCCGACGAGCACAATGTTGAGCAGGGGCGGAGTGGGGAGGTGTTGCAGCATGTTCACGCAACGTTCGCTGCTGAAGCTTGTCCAGTCCCCGATGTCATCTGCCCCGACCACGTGGACGCACACTGACCGCTTGTCCTCCAAGCCGAACCGAGACATGGCAGAAAAGAGCGTGAAGTACACCGACAGGTGCTCGCGCTCAATGCGGGCGAAGCCTCGAGGGACGGAGTCGCTGAACAGGAAGTGGTGATCCACATCCTCCCAAGACCTCAGCTAGGCCAGGGTAGCGAGTGGGGCCCGGAGGGTCACCTCGTCCTTTAGGCCCCATGCAAAACCGCCCCGGATATCAGCCAAGTCCTCTACACTTTCTGTCAGCGCCTTGCAGACGAGCTTGTGCACCGGCCACCGCTGCTTTTGGTGCTCCTTGCAGCAGTAGCATGCACTCCTGCAGCGGCTGCACACAGTGAGGGGGACATCGGTGGCGCCACACGCACCGCACTTCTTCTTTACTACGAGGTCTTGCATGAACTCATCATCGAAGACGCGGGCAATGTCATTCGCGACCCGCAAGGCCGGAATGAGGGATTTGTGCCGCCCATGATCTCGCTTCATGGCATTGACGTAGACGTTGCAAGCCGAAACATGGTCACCCGCGCCTTCTAGTGCTTGACCAAGCCTAGCATACCCTTCAGTCGAATTCGGCTGGAGCTCCACGCTGTCACGCATAGCTTTGGCAGCCTGGGCGTGTCGGCCCTCCGCCATGAGGGATCCGGCGCTGTCGTACAGCACCTTAGCACGCGCGCTCCGCTCTACTTCGGTGCAAGCCTCAGCTTCGGTCTCAATCTCATGGCACGCTGCCCGCCCAGCAATTTCGATCAGCTCGGCGCATTCTTGACGGAAAATTGGTGTTATCAGCAACATGGACTCTTCCGTTTCGTCCTTGGCACGCCGCAGGTGGCCGGTCAGCTTCCTAGCTTCTTCTCCGGACTCCTTATAGCGATGTAGCAGGAGCAGCGCTGTAAGCCGGACCTTGGATGGTTGGGTGGGTGGGTGGGTAGGTAAGTGGGTGGGTGGGTAAGTGGGTGGGCAAGTGGGTAAAGTGGGTGGGTGGGTGGTGGGTGGGTGGGTGGATGGATGGGTGGATGGGTGGATTTGAGGATGGGTGGGTAGGTGAGTGGGTGGATGGGTGGGTGGGAGGGTGGATTGAAGGATGGATGGATGGATGGATGGATGGATGGATGGATGGATGGATGGATGGATGGATGGATGGATGGATGGATGGATGGATGGATGGATGGATGCATGGATGGATGGATGGATGGATGCATGTATGTATGTATGTATGTATGTATGTATGTATGTATGTATGTATGTATGTATGTATTTAAGTATGTATGTATGTATGTATGTATGGACTAGTACATTGCCCGTGTGGCCGAGGCCACCCGCCACCCCTCCCAACCATATAAACCTGCATAAGGGCTATTTAGGCTCATTCTTTCTTTACAAAACCTGATGAACATTTGATATACATGAAATTTTCGGTGTGAGCATGAATATCTCATGCATTTTTTCACACAAAAAACTGGAGGCATGTATAGCGAAATGCCTCATGCAACCTTCACGCACCAATGCACACAAACTCCTCCCTCAGCCCATCTCCCCTCATTCTTTGCCTCTCCCAGGCTCCCACCTTCAGGGCCTCCTTCCTATTTTCTGTCTTCAACGCCCCCTCCCTACTTACCATCACCCTCCCCTCTCTCCATCTATCCCCCCCCCCCCACACACACACACACACACCACCCACCCGTCCCCCTGCTCACCATCTCTCTCTCCTCCCCCTGCCACCCCCCAAGGCCCAAAACACAAAAAAAACAAACACACTCATCAGAACTCCCTTCTTCCCCTACGCTCCCTACCCTGCCACTTTAGCTGCGAGGTTTGATCGGGAAGAATACTAAGGGGGGACAAAAGGCACACCTGTGGGTGATTTAACCAAGCAGATCCAATCCACCAACTTGCGAACGATTGAATCCCGCAGAGAAAACTGGGCTCGCGCCGCATTACGACTTGCCTGCAGCATCTTCTTTACATGCAATTGGGCCGTGGATATGTCTGTTTGACCTCAAAGTACCTCATTCAGCCAACTCTGCCCTCTGCCCTCGGTACAGCATACTGCGTGGGACATGTTTCCTGATTCTATGGTATAAATCTTCGACCTCCGTCCGGTCAACACCTGCTGAATCAAAAATCGCAGCGTCGTGCTTAACGATCGTCGATACAATGAAAAGAGATTGCGTAGATAGGATGAGCGGTCCAAGTGCGACAAATGGGAAGGAAATGGCTGCTCGCATCCAGTAGATGCCAACCGTGACACAATTGATGCACAGGCATGGTGAAAGTGCGCATGCGTGAAATGAATGGTGGCTACGCTCGCAGGCGGAGAAAAGAAGCATGGTGATATAAAGAAATGGCAATGGTGGAATCGTGGAAATTATTGTTAGCCCTTCCTCCCCTGCTCTGGCAAGCTCACTTTGAGCGCTGGTTGGCGGTATTGCGCGCCCTCGTGTCCATTAGGACCGTTGGCACGCATCTTGGAGCATGAGCAGAAGACCGCATCGAAAAGTTTGCTGGCTGTATTCGTCGCCTTCTGCCTATATCTTTTTGATTGTGCGCATGCATGCATCGAGCAGCAAAAGATTGTAGACAATGAGTCTGAGCGCCATACTTGGTCTACAGTGGCGCTCAGATCAAGTGCGGAAGAAAATTGATCGCTTCGCATTCATCTGCTTTGTCAGTTAGAAAATAGGGAATGCGGAAGGAGATTTATGGCTTTGCATTCATCTGCTCATTCCTTCCGAAATTCGTGTGGGGACTGGAGTGGGCGATGGGAGATTACGAATTACTAAACCCGCGAATTTCAGACACGATAGCCGGGTGGGTAGTGGGTGCATTGTATTAGGAACTCACTAATAAGGTTGAAAGCAAGCTAGCGCCAGGAGTCGGGAGGAATCCGGAAATCATGTATGTCTACATATATATGGGATGGATGGATGGATGGATGGACGGATGGAGGATGGATGGATGGATGGATGGATGGATGGATGGAGGGATGGATGGATGGATGGATGGATGGATGGATGGATGGATGGATGGATGGATGGATGGATGGATGGATGGATGGATGGATGGATGGATGGAGGGATGGATGGATGGATGGATGGATGGATGGATGGATGGATGGATGGATGGATGGAATGGATGGATGGATGGATGGATGGGGATGGATGGATGGATGGATGGATGGATGGATGGATGGATGGATGGATGGATGGATGAGGATGGATAGGATGGATAGGATGGATATATGGAATGGATAGGATGGATAGGATGGAGGGATGGTTGGATGGCTGGATGGATGCGATGGAGGATGGATGGGATGGATGGATGGATGATGGATGGATGGATGGATGGAAGGATGGAGGATGGATGGATGGATGGATGGAGGCTGGATGGAGGGATGGATGGATGGATGGATGGATGGATTGATGGATGGATGGATGGATGGATGGATTGGATGGATGGAATGGATGGATGGATGGATGGATGGATGGATGGATGGAGGTGGAATGGATGGATGGATGATGGATGGAGGGAGGATGGAGATGGATGGATGGAGGGATGGATGATGGTGAGATGGATGGATGGATGGATGGATGGATGGAAGGATGGATGCATGAATGGATGGATGAATGGATGGACAGATCTCCCTCCCCTATCACAGCTTGCTGATTTCCGCATGCTCCTCAGGCCACCGGTGGCAATTCCCCCTCCCCCTCCCTCCCACACACATTCACACACACATACACATCCCCCCTCTCTCCTACCCCCCCTAGCATACCTTGTTGACGTTTGCATGCTCCTCGGGGCGCTGCACCACTTGGGTTGTTATGTGTGTATGTGTGAGTGGTTGTGTGAGTGGTTGCGGTTGTGTGTTTGTATGTATGTGTGGTTGTGTATGTGTGTACATGTGTGTGTATGTGTGTGTGTGGTCTCATACCCCGCTGATGTTTGCATGCCCCTCATGCCAGCCGGCAGGATAGAATTCCCCCCCCCACCCGCCCCCCCCCCCCCCCCAACCACAGCCAACACACACTTGGAGACCACATACCCCAGGCGATCCCCACCACACACAAAGTCCACACACCACAGCCCCCGCGCGCCCCCTAAACACAGCCAAACACACACGGACACACACAGAGCGCCCCCACACACACACAGCCTTACACACACACAGCACCCCGCGGGCCCCACCACACATCACAGCAAGCCAACACACCATCCCAGCGCGCACCCCCACACACACAGACGACACACACTACAGGCCCCCCCCGCGCGCCTCCCTTCCCAAACACACAGCCAAACACACACAAAGGCACACCCGCGCGCCCCCACACTACACACATCCAACCACACACAAACCCCGCGCGCCCCCACCACAACACGACAGCCAACACACACCCAAAGCAACACCGCGCGCCCCCCCAGACCACACCAGGCACACACACACAAAAGCCCCCCGGCGCTCCCCCCAAACACACAGCCAACAAAACACGAGCCCCCCCGCGTCGGCCCCCACCACACAAGCTCAAACACACACAGCCCCCACTCGCGCCCCACACACAAGCATCCAACCACACCCAGCGGCCCCCTCTCGCCCCACACACACACTGCCAAGACACAAGCCCCCCCGCGCGCCCCCCACAGCACACAGCCCAAACAAACACATAGAACCCCCCCCGACGCACCCCACACACACAAGCCACCACACACAAGCCGCCCCCGCGCGCCCCACACACACAAATCCAAAACACACACAGCCCCCGCGTCGTTCCCCCCACAACACACATTCCACACACACACATCCCACCCTCTCCCCCACACAACACACACAGTCCACACACCAACCTACTCCCCCACCCACACAAACATCCAAAAAAACACACACATCCCACCCTCTGATGCCTTGCTGATGTTGCATGTCCTCAAGCAACTGCATATGTCCCCTCCCCCCCCCCCGGGCTCCCCCCCCTGACAACACACACAGATCCACACACACACAACTCACGCCCCCCCTCGTAATACCACTATACAAGTCTCCCTCCAACCCACACACATACAAAAAAAACACATCCCTCACCTTCTGATGCCATGCTTGAATGTTTGCATGCTCCTCAGGCCACCTGCGGAAATTCACCCCCCCCCCAACACACACACACCACCACCTCACCCCCAACACACACATCCCCCCCCCCCCCCACCCCCTTACACACACACAACATTCACACACCACACCTCTCATACCTTGGCGATGTTAGAATGCTCCTCAGGGCACTTGCGCCCTCAGGGTCAGCAGCTTGGAGGTTCTTGAAAGTGCAGCTGCACCCCCCCCCCCCCCCCCCCCACAACACACACACACCCACCACACAAGCAAGACACACACAAACACACATACACAAATCCACACACACACATCCCCCCCAACAATAGCTTGATGATGTTTACTGCTCACTTCAGAGGCCGCCGCATCAGGTCCGCATCTTGGACGTCTTGAAGTGCAGCTGCCACCCCCACCCCCACCCCAAAACACACCCACATTTCTACACACACACACACAAACACACACACATTCCCCTCCATCATACCTTGCTGATGTTAGCATGCTCCTCAGGGCACTGCGCCATCAGGTCCGCAGCTTGGAGGTCTTGAAGTGCTCCCGGCACATAAAAAATTCGCTTCTTTACATGCTTCCCACGAGATAAGAAGCAGGTGACCAGTTTAGCGCGCTTAAACTTGAGGTTGACCAGCATTGAAGCTGTAGATGAATCGAAACCTGTACATGGTGGGTGGGGTGGGTGGGTGGGTGGGCGGGGGGGTGGGGTTGGATGGGGGGGGGGGGTGCTGTAAGTGGGTGTGGGGTGGGTGGGGGGGGGGGCGGGGGGGGGGGGGGGGGGGGGGGGGGGGGGGGGGGGGGGGGTGTGGTTAGTTAGTTGGTAGTTGGGGGGGTTTATGAGGAGGTACGTTTAGCGTTAGGTAGTTGAGGTAGATTTAGAGTGTTGTGTAGTGCGTGGTCTTTCTCGATTCCCACGAGGATAAGACGTCACAAGCGACAGTTTAGCGCCGCTTCTAAACTTGAGGTTGGACCAGCATTGAAGCTGGAGAGTCGACATAGAAAAATTTTTAATGGTAGAGTGGGTGCGCTAGTGTGTGTGGGTGGGGGGGGGGGGGGGGGGGTCAGATTGTGTGCCTGTGTGTGTAGGGTGTGTGTGTGGGGGGCGAGGGGGGGGGGGGCGAGGTGGGGGGGAGGGGGGGGGGGGGGGGTGGGGGGGGTGGGGTGGGGGGGGGGGGGTCAGTAGAGTTGTTTTAGAGGGGGGGGGCGGGGGGGGGGGTAGTAGTCCTAGAGTTTGGTTAGTAGTTAGTAGTATAGTAGGAGAGTAGAGTAGTAGTAGTTAGTAAGGTTGATAGAAGAGTGTTGTAGTGCGTGTGTCTTCATGCTTCCACGAGGATATAAGAAGCACGTGACAGGTTTAGCGCGCTTTCAACTGCGGTGCCCAGCATTGAAAGCCGGTACTTGAATCAAAACCTGTTACGTGGGTGTGTGTTGTTGGTGTGTGGGGGTTGTAGTGGGGGGGGGGGGAGGTGGGGGGAAAAGCATGTGACAAAAAAGCGCGCGTGAACTTGAGGTTGACCAGCATTGAAGTGTAGATGAATCGAAACCTGTACATGGTGTGTGTGTACGGTCTGGGGGGGGGGGGTCAGGGTGCGGGGGCGCGGCGGGCGGGCGAGGGGGGGGGGGGGGGGGGGGGGGTAGAGGTAGAGGGATGCTGCGGGTAGACGGGGGGGGGGGGGAGGGGGGGGGGGGGGGCGGGGTGGGGGGGGGGGGGTGGTAGTGTATGGTAGGGGGTTATAGTGGTATGGGGGGGTTAGTTTTCAGTGTATGTAGATGTGTATGTCTTTCATGCTCCTACGAGAGCGAGGAAAATGAATGTGGACCAACATGGTGCGCATTAAACATAGGTGGGTGGGGGGTGGGTGGGGTGGGTATAGTGGGCTGGGGGGGTTGGGGGTAGTGGGGGGTGGGGGGGGTGCGAGTGGGGGGGCTGGGGGGGGGGGGGGTGGTTGGGTAGTGGGGGGGTGGGGGGTAGGGGAGATAGGTTAGGGGTGGGTGGGTACCTTTCCTTATTCTCCCGATCTCTACTTTTCGTCATGGGTTGGGGGCGGTTCTCGGTGGTGGTGGGCGGTAGTGGGCCCGTGGGGGGGGGGTGGTGGGGGGGGAGGGGACTACGCGTGATTAGGTGGTTAGGTGTGGGGAGGGTGGGTGGGTATAGGGGGGTGGTGGTCTAAGGGGGGGTGGGGGGTAGTGGGGGTTGATTGTTAGTGGGGTTGTGGGGGGGGTTCGTGTTTGTAATGGGTGGGGTGGGGGAGTGTCAAGTGGGTGGGAGAAGGTGGGGTGCGGGTGGTGGGGGGGGGTGTCTTGTGTGGGATGGCAGGTGGGTGGGGTGGGGCTGTTGTAGTGGAGTGTGTGGGGTGGGGGTGTGGGTGTGGGTGGGGTGGGTGTAGTGGGTGGGGTGTGGGGTGGGGGTGGGGAGGGGTGGGGGGGGGGGGGGCTGGGGTGTGTGTGTGGAGGGTGGGGGTGTGGGTGGGTGGGTGGGGGGGGTCTTTTCATGCTTCCCACAAGAAAAAAAGCATGTGACCAACATGGGGCGCGTAAACATGAGGAGGGTGGGTGTTTGTAGTATGGGTGGGTTGGGTGGGTGGAAGTTGAGGAGCATTGGAGCTGTAGTTGAAACGAAACCCGAAGATGGTGTGTGGGGGGGAGTGTATGGGAGTGTGTGGGTGGAGGTTGGACAACATCGAAGCAGTAGTTGAATCCAAACCTGCAACAGAATCAGAAGCAGAATCAGAAGCAAAGGTGGTGACCAACAAGGCCATGCAGGTACTGGAGGTTGAGGAGCATCGCAGCAGCAGTTAAATGGAAACCTGAATCAGAAGCAGAAGCAGAATCAGAAGCACATAGGTGGGCCGGGCAAGGCGCGCTTTAGTAAATGGCGGTTGGGACCAGCCTTGAAGCTGTAGTGAATAGTATATGGTTTGTGTGTGTGTAGAGTGTGTGTGGGGGTGGGGGGGGGGGGGGGGAGGGGTGTACGTTGTGTGGGTGTGTGGGAGGGGGGTTGTGTGTGGGCGGAGGTTGTGAGAGGGTGGGTGGGCTGTAGTGTGGGTGGGGGGTGGAGGGGTAGGTGTTGTGTGTGGGGGTGGGGGTGGGCGGGGTGGTGTGTTGTAGGGTGGGTGGATGGGTGGAGTGGTGGTGGCAGTAGGTTGGGTGGGGTTGGTGGGTTGGGTTGGGTTGGGTTGGGTTGGGTTGAGTTGAGGTTGGGTGGGTGGGTTGGGTTGGGGGTGTGTGTGTGTAGTGCCGGTGTGGTGGGTGGGGAGGGCGTTGTGGGGTGTGTGTGTTGAAGTTAGTGGTCCCCACAACACCCACAACCCACACACGCACCCCCACCCCCCCACACCACACACACACACCACACACACACACACACACACCAAAACACACTCTCCCCCCCCACACACACACACACACGCACACCTGTAGCCAGGACTGTGCTTCGAAACATGTGGATGCCCCCCCAGACACACACCCACACACCCACCACCAATCCACACAATTACGACCCCCACACACCACCCCCCCAACAACACAGACCAACCCCACAAACACACACCAACACCGACAACACCAACAAAAACACAAACAAACACCAAACACAACACTGTATTAGGGACTGTGCTTTCAATCATGCGGATGCCCTTGCTGCATCTCTCCAGGAGAGCATCGAGTTTGGCAGTTGTGCTGAAGTCAGGGTCATGCAGCTCATCAATCAAGTTCCTCAGAAACATGGCTCCCTGCGGAGTGTGTGTGGGGGTGGGGTGGGGGGGGGTGGGGGGGGGAGGGGAGTGTGTGTGTGTGTGGTGCACGTTTTTATGGTGTGTGGTTGGGGCTGTGTGGTTGGGGTTTGGGCCGTGTGGTTGGGTCTCTCCTGTGTGTGTGTGGGTGTGTGTGTGGGTGGGTGGGTGGGTGTGTGGGCTGTGGGTGGGTGGGGTGGGTGTGGGTTGTGGGTGTGGGTGTGGGTGTGGGTGTGGGTGGGGTGTGGGTGGGTGGGTGGGTGGGTGGGCGGGGGGGGGGATTGTGTGTGTGTGGGTGGGGGGGGGGGATTGGGGGATTTGTGTGTGTGTGTGTGTGTGTGTGTGGGTGGGGGGGGGGGGGGGGGGGGGAGTGGTGTGTGAGTGTGTGTGGGGGGGGGGGGGGGGGGGGGGGGGGGGGGGCTGTTGTAGCGGGAGGGCTGCTTTGTGCCCCAGCTTCCCTAACCATGGTCGGATTCCACGGTTTCATCCATCCATTTATTGTGTTCGTGCACTTACACCCCCACTTGATTATTCCGACTTTAAACTCTGAGGGGAGACGGTGCGTGTGGGTGGGTGAGTGAGTGTGAGTGAGTGAGTGGGTGGGCGGGTGGGTTGGTGGGGTGGGTGGGGTGGGCGGGGGGGGAGGACTCACCTCTCGTTTAGATGCCATCGTAACCGAGCAAAGCGAAGGAAGTAAGGAAGGACGGAAGGAAGGAAGCTCGCGAGCTCCACGACGAAGCGCACGTCCCAAGTGAAGGTCTGGCGCCGCAACTCGAGCAATGGCTATTCAATCCTAGGTTTCAAAGAAAAAGACAGTCAATCCGCTCGAGCGATTCGACGAAGTTCAAGTAGCCAGCAGCAGAACAGAGAAGTTACAAATCGCAGTACGAGGAAGTCTATGCGAACAAGACTACCAACACGGAATCAACAGGAAGATATGCCACAACCCAACTCACTGCCAACCGTTGAACGGCAATGCCACCTGTCAAAAAAGTGCCACGCGTTGCAAGCGCCACGCGTTGAGTGATAAGTGTGAGAAGGGCTTAGGAGATGACGCTGGCAACGTCCGAAACCAGTGGACCGGCAAGAGCGAATCTATGAAATCCTAGCTGGCGCATGCCTAGCTGCAGGCGCAGGCGCTTGAGAAGTGGGGAACGAGGGTGGGGGTCATCGCAACCTCGGAACTTTGACAAGTGATGCGAACAGCTGCCGTTCTTTCTTGCACAATTCTGCTGCTCAAGCCTCGTTTTATGGCGGAGGTGCAGTATTGCAGAAGCCTCATTCTCAGCCCCGTTTCGGACAGTGCACCCCCCCACTTATACGTCTATAACTGGCATATCATATGAATATATGATACTGTCCAAATGCGAGAATGATATCACATGATATCAGACAAATTGCATCATTTGATATTTATATATCAATGGTTACTTAAGTAGGGATCGGCAAATCATGTGATTTTTCCCGGAATCAGAATGTCGATAGTGTGAAATCATATGATTTGTCAGCAAAAGTTGGCATACAATTTATTATTTGAAGGGGATGTGAAGGGGACATATCTTATACCTGGATACTAATCACTAGCAAGTTTAATGCTCCTGGTTTGAATTATTACATGGTCATACAGCAAGCTTGGACAGACAACTTGGTGAACATGTAACAAGGAAATGTAACAATAGCATACGACCCTTTGCCAACTGGATTTCAAGTCTGAGCTTGAGACAGTCAAAGCCAGACCCCTTTGCCGAGTTAGTTTTGCCATGCTCTTCTGAGAACCACTTTTAGGGTGGAAATGACATTTGCCAATACTTAAGGCGCGTACGGTACTACTACCCGACTACAAGTAGCTTTTTCTTCATGTAACGCCATCCAGGAAATTACAATAATAGTAACAATGTCTATTCCACGAGAAACTCGGATTTGCGGAATCCGCGGATTGTTTTTGTAACATTGAACACACACATAAACATGACATATGGCAGCTTACACGCAGCTTCCTGACCCAGCCGTTGGGTGACGTACTTACGTACCTTCAAGGAGCACTATCTTGCTTAAGAAGAGGAAAAGAAAGCAGCGTGACTAAGCAGTTTAAGGTCGTGCAAAGGATGGATGCATTGCTGCTGGCTGAATGGCACTCCATATTGTTATATGGCATAGAATGTGCCGATTTTGTTGGTTTGACTTGAAACCTGAAATGTGGTATTATGACGGACCTGGAAGAGAGGAGTGTGTCCTTCTGCTTGATGTACACCGAGAGCTTAAATTGTTAGGATTGGTACACAGTTCAATGGTTGCTTAGCCAACTTGAACTTCAATTTAGTTGAACTTGAAGTACTGAGGCATGTTGGGGATAAATAGGTTGAAATTGGTCTGCCCGACAAGAATCTGCACAATCTGCAGAATGTCAGCGCTGTGGCCTTTAGGACTTCCATAAACATACTCCCGATTGACACTATTGCATACACGGTATGCATGCCCCCTCAACACCCACGAAGTCCGTTAGCAAAAGAATCAAGCAAGGACAGGTCGCGGCAAGTCTACGCATGAGGTTTTGATGAGGGTATTCGTTCGTTCAGTGATTTTAATAAGGATGTGGGCGTATGCATTAAGTATGTGGCAGCGATATGCCCAGGTGTGGACTTTGGTGGGGCAGAAACATTACTTATATAGCAGCCATATGCCCAGGTGTGGACTTTTGTGAGTCAGAAACATTATTTACTGGTATCTGGCAGCGCGATGCCCAGGTGTGGAATTTGGTGAGGCAGAAACATTAAGTAGCACGCGCGATCTTGGTTACATTTGGTAAAATGAAAATCGGGCTGCACAAGTCTCACATTTTTAGGAGACACAATACTGTGCTCTTTTTAACTTAATACTACTAGTAACACATCCGGAATACCCTAATAACAAACTCTAGCAACAAATCCTGGTTAACCTAGTAACAATTTCTGGCAAAAACTCCTGGTCGCCATAGTAACAAACCCTAGAAACAAATCCTGGTCACCATACATAGTAACAAGCCCTAGCAAAAAATCCTGGTTACCCTAAGAACAACCCCTTGCATCAAATATTGAAAATGAGGGGTCGTTTTCTCATACCCCTGGTTATGGGCTGGATCTGAGATGTCGACAGCCCTTGGCCGCCGCGTTGGAAATGGATGGACACGCTAGCTAGGTACTTGGCCTACTCCTGGAAATTATATTGTATAATTAAATTATCGCTGTAGCAAAAACTCAGGTCCCCCGTCGGTTGAACGATTGTTAGGGGTTCAGTTCATCAGTGCTTTTTCTTGTTAAAGCTATTCCCTCCAATTCCCTCTAGCCTATTTGGCCTACTCCTGGGGCCCTGGACTGTAACATACATACTACTCAACTTTTCAATTCTACCTGCCTTGTAACCTAGTGCCCACGAGGCTTCTGCCTACTTGGCTAGTGGCCACCTCACCACCTGGCTGGTGGCCTGCGCGATGCTCCTGCCAGGGGTCCACCCACACTTATGTGCACATGTATGTGTAGTCCATGTGTGCACTCTGCTATGGACACAGTCAATGCTCAACATGATTCATGGCTCCTTATCATGCACGAAATACATTGGCCAAATGGGCACTATCCCCTACATAATTTCCTGTCGCAGAGTAGTGGCAGGCATAGTAGTATTTAAAACCGCTGCATGCACCGTTGTAGGCACTAGCACATCCCAAGAGTGTCGAGGCCTTCCAAACCACTTGGGTGAAATGACCGGTGACACCAGTGCCTTGGCTGTCAGTGTATGGCGTACTGGTGAACCTGTTAGGTGCAGGTGCAGGGGCAGGGGCAGGGGCAGGTTGAGGTTGAGGTTGCTGGTTTTTTTTGTATGTGGGTGAGAATATATATGATGATAATGCTCGTTTAGAGGTGCACATATTTTGTGTATGTTTGTTCATTGCTGAATATGCAAGCCAAGTTTCGATTTGTTTTTTTCCGGTTTCATTTTTAGGAAATGGGACTATCATTGTTCAACCTAGTTATACCTTTAAAAGATGGCTTACTATTTTAATGAAAAAGCAGTCAAAAGAAAGAGGGCAAAGAAATCAAAGCATAGCTTATTCAATCGTTAATATTCCCCTACTATATTTCATTGCTAAAAGTTTAAGGATGTTCTCGGATAAAATGTTTAAAATGTTTTGGTATCACATGACTAATTGGTGACTCATTCACCCAACTTAGTGAGGCTATGAGGTAAATAATGAGGTAATGAGGTAACGAGGTAGTGAGGTAATAATTAGCAGCGTATCAAGCATATAAGCCATAAACATGTTGACATATCTCAGGCCCAGATTGACATGCAGGGGAAAGTATAAATGACGGCGAACTTGGTTGTGGGCCACAGCTTTTGCACTACTTGAGCAGTCCCCTTGTCCCCTGAGCCCCCCCCCCCCCTGGTTGTGTGCCACAGCTTTTGCACTACTTGAGCAGTATCCTCATTCCCCCCTCCCTCCCCCCCCCCCCCCCCCCCCCCCCCCCCCGGGTTGTGTGCCACAGCTTTTGCACTACTTGAGCAGTCCCCTCGTCCCCTGACCCCCCCCCCCCCCCCCCCCCCCCCCCCTGGTGTGTGCCACAGCTTTTGCACTACTTGATCAGTCCCCTTGTCCCCCTCCCCCCAAAACAATGACTGAAAATGACCCACACCTGTAATTGTTGACTACAAACAATGACTGCCAATCAGCCACACCTCTAATTGTTGGCTACAAACAATGACTGCCAATCAGCCACACCTCTAATTGTTGGCTACAAACAATGACTGCCAATCAGCCACACCTCTAATTGTTGGCTACAAACAATGACTGCCAATCAGCCACACCTCTAATTGTTGGCTACAAACAATGACTGCCAATCAGCCACACCTCTAATTGTTGGCTACAAACAATGACTGCCAATCATCCACACCTCTAATTGTTGGCTACAAACAATGACTGCCAATCAGCCACACCTGTAATTGTTGGCTACAAACAATGACTGCCAATCAGCCACACCTCTAATTGTTGGCTACAAAAAATGACTGCCAATCAGCCACACCTGTAATTGTTGGCTACAAACAATGACAGCCAATCAGCCACACCTGTAATTGCTGACCTCGTTGTACCAAGCATCGATCACGCCGGTCCACGTCCAGGGATGGGTGTTAGTAGCTAGGTTCTGCCCCATCCCAGGATGGCCTCCGTGGTACATGTTGCATTCCCTCGCCATCGTGTTGGCCCATGCTTGGGCACTGCTCTCTGCACTGCTGGACCATTGCATGCTAGGAGCATGGTGCCGAGAGTGGTACAGGTTGTGGCGGGACAGAGCATCACTACCGCCGGTGGGGGCTGGGTCGGGGCTTGGGATGGAGCCCGGGGTGGCACCTGGTTAAGAGATTGTGGGATGGGAGTTCGGATCAAATCAGTGGGTAGGTTTGAGGAAGAGGGTGGGTGGGGGCTTAAGGGGGGGGGGGGGGGGGGGGCTGGGGAGGCACCTGGTTAAGGGATTGCGGGATGGGGGGGACGGATCAAATCGGTGGGTAAGTGTGTAGGTTGGGTGCTGGGGTGGGGCCTGGGTAAGGGAATGTGGGATGGGGGGGGGGGGGAGGGGGGGGGGGGGGGGGGGGGCAATCTTGACAGTTTACTAGGTCATCCACAAACTTACTGCCTGGTGTCCGGGTATGAGGCCTATAAGTGAGGCCGGGGGGTGGTGGGGTTGGGGGGGGAGGGGGAGGTGAAATTAACAACTTCCGATGATGCGGTCTGACAACTTCATTTTTGCACGAAACGTTTGCACCTACAAACACATGCAAAAGAACATTTCTGCACACACTTTGCACGCACCTCTTGTGTAGAAGCACTGCACCGCATTCTCCGGGTCTCTGTTTATGGCAGACTCTGTCTTGATGCATCCATTGTTGGCGGCGCCATAGACATTGAAGGCCTTGCATCTCGAATCAGCGTTACATTTTGCAGACATGCTGGCAGCAGTCTGAGCAACAGTGCCCACACCATTATAGCAGTCAATATCATTTCCATTATGGTCCACCCTGGAGCGAACACTGTAGCCGGATACCGCGGGGCAAGTTGTTTCTGTAGGGGCAGTAGTGGGGGCACTGTGTTAGTACACCATGTGTGTGTGTGAGTGTGTGTGTAGGGGCAGTAGTGGGTTCACTGTGTTAGTACACTATGTGTGTGTGTGTGTAGGGGTAGCAGTGGGTTCACTGTGTTAGTACACTATGTGTGTGTGTGTGTAGGGGTAGTAGTGGGTTCACTGTGTTAGTACACTATGTGTGTGTGTGTGTAGGGGTAGTAGTGGGTTCACTGTCTTAGTACACTATGTGTGTGTGTGTAGGGGTAGTAGTGGGTTCACTGTGTTAGTACACTACGTGTGTGTGTGTGTGTGTGTAGGGGCAGTAGTGGGTTTACTGTGTTAGTACACCATGTGTGTGTAGGGGCAGTAGTGGGTTCACTGTGTTAGTATAGCAAGCACAACAACGGTTCGCATCCCAGATTTCTTGGAGCAAGGAAGAGTTTATTAACATTTAAGGGCCAATCAATAAGGGCGCTCACACACATATACCTTTAGCACAAGGGTAGCATATGGCATTTGAACATTTGGTGTTTCTGGGCTATTTTACCAGTGGCTATTCGATGCACTATCTGATCCATAATATATCATAGTGATTTATTCGATGCACTATCTGATACATAAATCTATCATAGCGATTTATTCGATGCACTATCTGATACATAAATATATCATAGCGATTTATTCGATGCACTATCTGATACATAAGTCTATCATAGTGATCTGTCTTATTTAGAAACTCTGTTTAGGAATCAGCTGGCTACTTTGAATATACCATATCATGATTCACCAAGTATATTTCAGTTACCTTTTAACTTGCCTATGAATTTGGGTCTATGCATTTGAATGAATTTGGGTCCATGCATATATATTTTTATCATGACAATCTCGATCCAATTTGGGCCCAGTGGATGTATGTTTGCACAGACCTTCTCTTAACAACACATTTGACACCGCCAGCTACTTCTACATACACCCAAGCATTGCCTCACCTTGACTTGCACTCCCTTGGCAAATGACACCTGTACACAGGGAAAGCAGAGCAATCAGTGTGTGCAGCGGGAGTGAGAAATATTGTACGACAGTGTTTCACCGCTCACATACACAGCATGGACACAGCTCATAGACAAGGCCAGAGCAATCAGTGTGTGCAGCGGGAGTGAGAAATATTGTACCACGATATCTCCTTCATGTTAACACCTCACATACACAGCATGGACACAGCTCATATGCAACGCTAGAGCAATCAGTGTGTGCAGCGGAAGTGAGAAATATGGTACCACGATGTCTCCTTCATGTTCACCGATCACATACACAGCATGGACACATGTCATTAGTCATCACGCAACCACGATTGCAGCAAATGTTAGTCAGCCTGTGTGTCCTTAACTTTGACTAAATATTTTGACTGAATATTGTATGATGCCTTCATGTTCACCACTCACATAAACAGCAGGGTACTACAAAGCGCGCGTGGCAGCGTGATTTCGCGCACACGTTTTGAGCCCCACTGCGCGCTTCACACAGTTTTTCACCACCCTGTGGGCGCAGCGCGCAGTTTTTGCGCTTTTTGCACCACAAAGCGCTGACTAATTTGTAGGGGTCGGCTATTATATATAATATATGCGAATAAATAATATTATATAATATTAGTCGGACAAGCCGTCTCACCAGAATTTCAAATTTATTTGAAAAACTAATCTTATTGTGACACTACAATCATATTAGTTAATATTATTTTTTCCAACACTAATATTAGTTGCCGTCCCCAACTAATTTGACGTTTGTGCGCTTTAAGCGCTGACCAATTTGACTAAATGTAGTACCCCGATACACAGAATGGACACAGCTCAAATACAATGCCATTCAAACTCCAGTGTTAGCAAAGACAATTCCAGTGACGCCTCCTAATGTAAAGAGGAATAAGAATTCTAAGGCAAATCACATAGGAGTCACTGAATCCTCGGTGTTGCTGGTTTGTGTTAAGAGACTCACCTCCTGGGGTGAAAAACAAGGGCAGTTGGCTTGGCACCAAACTGGCTAGGCCTGGGTCGCTGGTTTGTGTCGGGAGACTCACCTCCTGGGGTGAAAGTCCTTTCACAACATAAAAATAATAGGGACATATGTCATTAGTCATTACGCAACCACGATTGTAGCCAACGTACCTCATGTTGGCATGCGTGTTCTGAACTTAGACTGAATCCTACCGGCAGGGAAGTTTCAACATGTTTCTATAACTCTTACCTTATTCAATGTCTGGGCCTGATTCTCCAATTACAATAAGCGACAAAGCATGGCTTGGCTTGGATTTGCTTTCCTTGGCTTGGTGTGTCTTGGTGTGTCTTGGGATGGCATGGCGTGGCGTGGCTTGGCTTCAATTTGTTTCCCTTGGCTTGATTAGTTCGACTTGGTGTGTCTTGGCATGGCGTGGCATGGCTTGGCTTGGATTTGTTGCGACAAAGCATGAGTCATTGAGCTAACAAGTCCAATCCAAGGATAGGTAATAATAATCTGTCAGTGATAGCTGTATTCTTGCTTTCCTGTCCTTTTACTGTCCAGGTCCCTTTCCTGTACGGTCTCTCCTAAACCCTAGACCCTAGATTGTGACAGTGTCAGGGTCTCTTAGTGCACCACCTTCCTTCTGTAAGTGTCCCAAAGCATCAATTCTTCTCATCGTCCCTCGCTCTCTATTGTCCTCTATCCGCTGATACAATCAACTCACCAACATCCTCCGTGTGTCCACTGTCGGACTGAATGCTCGGTGTCGCTGGTTTGTGTCGGGTGATGAAGTCCTTTCACAACTAAAAAAGACTCACCAACATCCTCGGTGTGTCCACAGTCGTGCTTGGACACATGAGGGCAGTCTAGCAGTTAAGACTTGAGCCCCCACAACTCATCAAATTGTTTTTATCAATCAATCAATCTGCGTATCAATAAACTCACCAACATCTTCTGTATGGTCACAGTCGTGCTTGGACACATGAGAGCAGTCTAGCAGTGAAGACTCAGAGCCCCCACAACGGACTTCGTCCATCAAGATTTCAAGACCGGCATTTCCTGTGACTGAGGTATCCACCCTTGCGTCAGTCCAGGGCAATCCTAGCTGGCGACACACAACCTTGGCTGCGTTGGTGTTGGAGTCAAACATGTCGTCACACACGGTGCCCCACTGCCCATCTTTGTAGACCTCCACACGACCTTGAGAGTTGGAGATTCCACCGACCAAACGGACCGTTGGGGTTGCTGCGGGTTGGGGGTGAGTTTGTGGTGCGCATTGTTGCGGGTTGTGGGTTGTGGGTGAGTGGGTGGTGGGGGTAAGTGTCTGGGTGGTGGGTGGTTGGGTGCGGGTTGGGAACAGAGATTTTCTTTTCAAACATGAAAGTGGGTGTTTTCTAGCTTTATGGTTTCAGGCCTCCTCCAGGGACAGTGTTTTGTACCTCTGTATAGCTTTTACAGCCTCGTATAGCTTTTGAGGGCCAGTTATGAAAAACAAACAACTTTTTTAACATTTGTATAGCGTTACTTTCGCCAAAACTGGGTCAAATTTGCGATCCCTATATAAAGCGAGGGGAAATCCCTGGTTGGGGGAAGGGGCACACATGTGGTGAACACCTCACCTGTTATATCTATACATTTCCAAACAGTACCTGGGGCTAAACTGGTCAGAAGATAAGGTGGGTCAGAGGATACGGTGGGTCAGAGGATAAGGTGGGTCAGAGGATACGGTGGGTCAGAGGATAAGGTGGGTCAGAGGATACGGTGGGTCAGAGGATAAGGTGGGTCAGAGGATACGGTGGGTCAGAGGATAAGGTGGGTCAGAGGATACGGTGGGTCAGAGGATAAGGTGGGTCAGAGGATACGGTGGGTCAGAGGATAAGGTGGGTCAGAGGATACGGTGGGTCAGAGGATAAGGTAGGTCAGAGGATACGGTGGGTCAGAGGATAAGGTGGGCAGAGGATACGGTGGGTCAGAGGATAAGGTGGGGTCAGAAGATACGTGGGTCAGAGGATAAGGTGGGTCAGAGGGATACGGTGGGTCGAGGATAAGGTGGGTCAGAGGATACGGTGGGTCAGAGGATAAGGTGGGTCAGAGGATCGGTGGGTCAGAGGATAAGGTGGTGTCAGAGGATACGGTGGGGATAAGGTGGGTCAGAGGATACGGTGGGTCAGAGGATAAGGTGGGTCAGAGGATACGGTGGGTCAGAGGATAAGGTGGGTCAGAGGATACGGTGGGTCAGAGGATAAGGTGGGTCAGAGGATAAGGTGTGTCAAAATATAAGGTTGGTCAGTAGAGGTCAATGTCCCAGCAAACGTGTTTTCATTCAGTTGTATTATCCACATGTATCAGTTGTATTATCCACATGTATCAGTTGTGTTATCCACTCACCAGCAAGGCAGTCGCACTGATTATCGCATTTGCAACCTCCACTAGCTGCCGTAAGCCAGCATTTAGCGCACTGACCATTTCCTGCACAATATAATCACACACGTTGATCATAGTTCCACATGATGCATACAGGTTAACTATCTAGGTGAATGGGTAAATGATACAGATCAGCCAGACTATCATGTAAACAGCAGAAAGCCAACCCAGCTAGTGAATTCAATGGTGGTCAGCTGATCAAAGTTGCTTACCGATCAGAACCAAATGGCTCAGTGGCAGAGCAAAGGGCGAAAATCGAGGCAAGTGCAGGGTTCAATGGTCGTCAGCTGATCAAATTTGCTTACGGTTCGGCTGGTCTCAACAAGGAACTGAGACGAGGCAAAATTTACGAGGATAAAGGGAAGGATGCCAAGACAGGCAGAGAGCCAAGGCCCTACCAAATAAGTGCAGTCTAAGACGACTACTGTTGGGCCTGATAAGAAGTTTGAAAAAGAGACCAACCTGGCTGGTTTACACTAGTTGCTTGAACTCGCTTAAAGTGAAACAACAGGGGGTGATATTAGGGGGGCGGGGGACAGGGTTTAGGGAGCTGGGAGGTGGGGGGGGGTGGGGGGACAGGGTGCTGGGATGTGGGGGGGTGGGGGGACAGGGTGCAGGGAGGTGGGGGGGTGGGGGGACAGGGTGTCTGGGAGGTGGGGGTAGGGGGGGACAGGGAGCTGGGAGGTGGGGGTGTTGGGGGGGTGGGGGACAGGGTGATGGGAGGTGGGGCGGTAGGGGTCGACCAGGGAGCTGGGCGGTGGGGGGGTGGGGGGACCAGGGTGCTGGGGGGGGGGGGTTGGGGGACAGGGTGCTTGGATTGGTGGGGGGTGGGGCGGGCAGGGTGCTGGGAGGTGGGGGGGTGGTGGACCGGGTGATGGGCGGTGGGGGGGGGGGGGGGACCGGGTGTGGTGGGTGGGGGGGGGGGGTTGGGGGTATGGGGGGGGGACAGGGAGCTGGAGGTGGGGGGGGTGGGGGGACAGGGTGCTGGGGAGGTGGGGGGTGGTGGGGGAAGGGATGCTGGAGGTTGGGGGTAGGGGGGGAAACAGGGAGCTGGGAGGTGGGGGGGTGGGGGGATAGGGTGCTGGGAGGTGGGGGGGTGGGGGGACAGGGTGCTGGGATGCCACGGCAGCCAGCCCAACTAAGGGAAGTAGTGGACAGCAAGAGGGTGCACACATTCTGTACCATACAGCAGGCAGCTATTGGGGTATCCAGGGACTCACCACATCTGCCGCAAGAGGTCTGGCACAAATCTGAGCCAATGCGTCGGTCTTCCACAACCCACTGAGGGTCGCAATATCCCGAGTTGGCCCATCCAGGGCAGTTGGAATACACGTCAGAGGTGCAACCTGTCGATCGACGAAATACAGCAATTGAACATGTTACAGAGGGGGGGGGGGGGGGGTGGGGGGGGTACGGGTGGTTATTTAGGGGGCAAAGAGGGTGCCATCTGTCCCTAATTAATATTGTTGTTTTATATTATTATTGTTTTATAAAATTGTTGTACAGCTTGTACAGAGAGTTCTAAACATGTATGTTTTTTAATGTTTGAACCTCAATTGCTGAAGAGCTTGTGCGAAGGTGCCAAATCTGGTATTTGTATTTCTGGCCTAGTAACGGGAAGGTCGTAGGGAGTAGCCAAAAAAACAAGATATAAAATAAATGGAAAAGCAGCAAGTCACGAACAAACAAGGGAAGCTAGGGTCCGAGGAGAGGCTGGCCTAGTACAAGGAAGGTTGCAGGGAGTAGCCTGACTAAAACAAGATCAAAAGATCTACGAGCCCCCAACTTTCGTTCTTGATTAATAAAAACATCCTTGGCAAATGCTTTCGCAGATGTTCTTCATAAATCCAAGAATTTCACCTTGTTCACCATTCATTGCTATGCTCACCTAGCAGGCGACGGCCAGAGGTATTGGATTCAGCCGGCTCTTTGGCGAAGGCTTCAATTGGCTGCTTGTCGCTATAAGGCAAGGCGCGAGTATCAGTTGGCAGCTCGTCAGTTGAAGGCAAGGTGTCAGTCTGCAGCGGGTGGAGGATCAGATGAGCGACATGTAGTGCCTCAAGTCATAAATGAGATGAACGACATGTGGTGCCTCAAGTCCTAAATGCTTTGGTGATCAGATCAGGGACATGTAGTGCCTCAAGTCCTAAAAGGTTGAGCGACATGTAGTGCCCCGAGTCCTAAATGCTTTTGATTCAGCTGCTATAGCGCAAACAGTTCAAAATGTGTAGCACCGATCAGAGGGCTAGAGGAAGAAGGATTCAAGAAGTGCCTGGGTGAGCTAGATGGAGGAGGAGAGGGCAGCGGAATGTGAGTGATAACCAAATGGACAACTGTTGGCCACGGGGAAGAAGTACTTAGGTGGAGCTGGAGAGCTAGGCAGAGGAGGGAAGGATGTGTGCGGCAATAAAGTGAGGAGGGCATGCAGCAGGAGATGCTTGAGGCGGGAGCGATGGAGAGGGGACGATCCGGGAGAAATCACCTGAGTAAGCTTGCGCTGGGCAGAACCGGCAGACACGCTTCCAAACAGAAGCCATGCCGCGAGGACGAGAACCAGGCTGGCGAAGAGGGCCATAGTTAACCTGGGGTGGAGGAGGCGTCATGATCATGAGGGCTAGCGGATGGAGTAACATGCAGAGGTGCACAAGATTTAGCGAGACAACAGAATATAAGAAGAGAGATAGGCAGGTACGACAAATCGGCGTTACTTAAGCTGGCCGGGGGCGGGGGGCTGGGGGGGGGGGGGGGGGGGGGGCTCAGGGGGAAGGGGGCGAGGTAGAAAGGCTTGCAATGGCGCGAAGTTCAGGGCGGAGCATGCCTGTCGAGTGTGGACGACGGGGGTACATGCTCAGAGACCGGAGCTGGTGCAGGTAGCGGGGATGTGTGGGAGGGGCCAAGGGAGGAGCCGCGTGTGGGAGACGCGGAGGAGGGGGTGGCTGCGGGAGAAAGAAACCACGAAGAAAGTGGAAGCGCCGGGAGAGCCGCGGGAAATGATGTTGGGAATTTGGAGGACGGCGTGGCCGTGTTGAGCAAGAGGTAAGGAACGTAAATTAGGGTGAGAGCAAGAACCGAGGAGGTGAATTGGGAGGTGAGGTCTGCGGGGACGAGCCGAAGGAGTTCGGGGGCGGGGCGGGGCGGGGCGGGCGGGGCGGGGATGGAGACACGCCGAGAGCACTCAAGCCAGGGGCAGCCAAGGTAGACAGGGCGAGACAAGAGTGCCGACAAGGGAGCTTCTCACCTGAGGAGGTTGGGGACGGAGCGAATTGGGCAAATCACAGCCGAGATAAAAAGATATTGTTACTGCCATAAATTTATACTTGGCGGTGCGGGTCTGGTTATGGCCTGTGGAGGGCAGCTACGCGTAGCTGCCCGGTGCTGCGCGTACGTGCCCGGGGCCGGTGCTGGCCAGCAGAATCACACCCTGTATCCTAGCGTCGCCTAGGGTGCGGTGGTCAAAGAGACCGAACCACACCAGCATGGCAGCATGCTGGTGAGCGTAGTTTGGTCTCTTTGACTTAGGTGTGAATTTGGAGGGCAGCTATGCGTAGCTGCCTGAATACAGACACCAGGGAGGGGAGGATACAAAATCTACGGCATGACTGCGCCACTGGGGTGCCGGTAAACGTGGATATTGCCGGCAGGAGCTAGTTATTCAGGAAATACTTTGCGAAATCTCAACAGCATCGCGATCTCAGAGCGTCAAATCATTTGACTCATTTGACTCATTTGACTCAAATGCCTGTTAGGACGCTGTTATGTCTGCCTGTCCAGTGGGGTACTTATGTATAAGCAGGGCTGTGCCGAATCTCAGGTCGTTCGCCAGGAACGCGTGCTGAAGTGTGCTGAAGTGGCCGGCGTAACTAGGCTATTAAATTGGGTATCCTTCACTCCTTCAGCTTATTCCACAAGGGCGAGCCATGGAATCCAAGGATATTCGATGAAAATAGTTGAAGGGTGGCCTTCCTGCGGCATAGGGAGGCACTGGGGCCTATTTAGTCAGTTTCCGACCTCGGGTACACCTCAGACGCAAAGGACTGGGCTTTTAACGATGGAACTGGAACTGCGCTTTTAACGATGGTCTAAATTAATAGTTTTTGGAACTAGAACTGCGCTTTTAACGATGTTCTAAATTAAGTTGCGAGTAGCCAGAAGTAAACAAATGACCTGTAACGCCAAAAACAAAATCGAGGAGGGCTGACCCCCCCCCCCCCCCCCCCCCCCCCCCCCCCCCCCCCATATTAAATAAAAAGTACATTTCCAGAAATTAGATACGGTATGGATTTTGGGGTTTTGCACTAAGCTCGCTTGTAATGTTTATTTGCGAATTTTGCCATCTTTTTCTCTGGTCTGGTCGGAGTATAAAAAGAAAAAAGGGGGGACACCTATCCCTAAAAAACTGAGGGGGGCTGACCCCCCCCCCCCCCCCCCCCCCCCCCCCATTTAAATCGAAATACCCCCTTTTTGAAAAACTTAGATATGGATTGTGGGGGTTTGCAGTACGGCGCATATAATGGCATCCTCGGAATTCCCACATAGAGATTGTCTGATAGTCAAAATCCAGCTTTTCAACCCCATTCACCCAACAACCCAACAACCCACCCACCCACCCAAGGGGTAGATACTTATTGCATAAGGTCCAAAGTGGTGCCAATGGACTGCTCTTGCCAAGGCCTACTCATGGGTGGTCTCAGAATGTCATTTGGAGGTCTGAGTAAAAAGTTAGAAAAAAAACTTGAGGATGGCTGACCCCCCCCCCCCCCCCCCCCCCCCCCCCCCCCCCCCCCCCCCCCCCCCCCCCCCCCTTAATGAGGTGCTCAGAATGGCCTGAAAAATGTCTCATAAGATCGCAATGATAGATGCGATTATAGCCCCATTATCAGAAAAAATCAATCGGGAGAAGTCAAATTGTTGAGGCCTTGACACCTCCTGGTCTGGTTAATGTTTTCGGAATCTAAAACGTTGGCTGATGCATCGGCATGTACGGTATTTCATGTTTCCGTGCGACCGGTGGCTTGGCTCAAACATCGGCATGCCCAATTCTTAATGTTTCGGACGTCGCAGACTGATGGCTTGGGCATCGGTTGCTATTAGTTGGCATTCGTTGGCATCGGTTGACATTGGCACCAGGTTGTTAGGCCCCCACGATCTGAAGTTTCAAAATTGTAGCCAAGCAAAAGGATATGGGCGTGCATTATAATAAGAGTTTGCGGATCGCAGGATGCTTGTTTTTGTAGAATGCAGGGACTGCAGATTCGGTGGAAGTTCCCGTGACCAGCTAAGATAGTCGCAAGTGTAGCTTGCGAACATTAAGGCAGGCGGCAGTTGTAGAATTAAGGGCACCTGGAGGCGCGTCCCGAATGAAATCATGAGAGTGCTTAAATGAAATTACTTTAATTGATTTAAATTTAATTTGATTTAATGTTCTGTTTGTAATTCAATTGAATGTCATTAAATCGAATTGCGTTTGGAACTTGAATTGAATGCATTTAATTGATTTTATTTTTATGAATTTGAATTGGATTTAATTGAATTAAATTTACTGTAATTGTATTGTATCGAATCGATGACTGGATGGGTCGAACGTGGTTTAATATGTGTATATAACCCAGTTTAAGTTCAAATATAGCGTCGAGGTCCAAATTATAGTTTACTCCATGGCGGTGAGCAGCCTTAAAGTCTGGAGTATTTTTACATTTTTATTGGTTACCGTAATACCTTATGCGCCTTAAGTATTGGCAAGATTAAGTATTGGCAAATGTCATTTCCCCCCTAAAAGTGGGTCTCAGAAAAGCATGGCAAAACTAACTTGGCAAAGGGGTCTATGGCTTTGACTGTCTCAAACTCAGACTTAAAATCCAGTTGGCAAAGGGTCTTATGTTAGTGTTACATTTCCTTGTTACATGTCCACCAAGTAGTCTGCCCAAGCTTGCTATAAAACCATGCATCCATTCAAATCAGGAGCATTAAACTTGCTAGGGCTTAGTAGCCAGACCGGTGCTTAGTAGCCAAATTGCTGGCTGGAGCTATGTAACCCAATTCAAGGTCAAGTACATGTTTACATAGTAATCTGCCCAAGCTTGCTGAAAATGAAACCATGTAGCAATTCAAATCAGGGACATTTAACTTGCTAGGGCTTAGTAGACACTAGACAGAGTACCATGGTAACCGTAACTTGGCAAAGGCCAACCACCTTGAGTGGTCTCAAGCTGCATCCCTAACCCGGTTTGGCAAAGGGTCGTTTGCCAAACCGTTTGCCAATACTTCAGGCGTGTACGGTATTTGTTTTCTGCCTAAGACGGCGAGCAGCCAAATCGCTGGCTGGAGCCATGCAACCAAGCTCAAGTTCAATTACCGGTAATAAAGTTCAACTTTCGTGTTGTTACAGTGGTCACTGGGCAGCCGTCATGTTAACATGTTCGAGTTCAAGTTTAGTGCCGATGACAGCGAGGAGCCTTAAAAGCTGGAGCCATGTACCGGTATCCAAGTTCAAGTTCTGCTATGGTACGCCTTATTTGTCGTACCATACTGACCTTGTATACAAGACGCCCGGCCAGGTCCGCAACTCTGGACCGCAAGCCAGCTAGTGGCTGATACCGTCAGCCAGCTATGGCTCTTACATTGCAGCGGAGGCAGGCCCTGTGGCCGCCGTCCCTGTTGGCTACTAGTGTCGGCAATGTTCAGCGTGCCATTATCTTAACACCATCGCTGTACCAACTGTGTAACAACTGTGTAGCTACCATCTGCTGTGCCCCTGCCCCATCACCTACGAGAAGCAAGGAAACAATAAGTTCACTGACGAAGACGGCGAGCAGCCAAATTTCTGGATGGAGCTATGTAACCAAGGTCAAGTTCAAGTTGCTGGTGTTGAGGGTCATCTGTTTACCGTATCACTGAGTTACTGGTGTTCAGGGTCTGGATTGCACAGTGTGCACAGGCCTGTAACCATGCCTCATATATGACTGGGCACACAAGTGCAACCTGAGGCGGCACAGCCCCTCAGGAAATTGAACTTGGTTACTTGGCTCTAGCCTCGAAGGCCCCCCAGGAAAGTCGGAGGCAAGCCCAACCCGGGTTGTTCAAAAGTGCTGGGATGGTTATTGTGGGATTATACCCTTGGGCCCTGCTTGGGCCCTGTTTTTTTTGACGAAAGCCATATAAAACCCGGTAAAGTGTTCAACTACAGAGGGTGTTGCTACAGTAACGCTGACCCTATAGGAACAAAACTATAGGCCATTGGAGTATCGGACCACTCAAGCCAAAGTTACGGCTGTATGAGTGCCTTTTTCACTTTTTGACACATTTGGGTCCCAATCAAGTGAGGTAGCTACACTGCTTTTTAGGGGCTCTCATATTGCCAATCTGTTGGTATACATAGACAATAAAGACTTCAAGAACCAAGTAACACACTCTGCGAACAGCTAACACAAGCAAATTGAGGGTTTCCGACTGGTTTTCAGGTCTCATCTTGAGTAGGTTCAGCCATAAATCCCTTTGCCATGCAGCTTTGTGCTCTGTTTACTGTTTTCTCCCGAGTGGTGTACGGGTTAGAATGGTCACTACAACCGGAGTTGTCCCCGGTTCGAATCTGCACCCCGACAAGTTCACTAGCAATCCCTGTTTGCCATGGTTCTCGCACGGGGGTTTGGCTGCAATGTGCAGTCGATTAGACGCCAAGCCTGGCGTATAGAACCTTGTGACCATTCTTTCTGTTTACTAAAAAAAAGAATTTGCCAACACTTGTTTTTCCTAAAGCGTGTACTGGGTATGTACCGGTCAGTCAGGGTACTGCAGAACGCAACGGACCCTTCCTTCTGGTAAACATACCCTGTCCACGTTGCGTCTAACGTCGCAACAGACCCTTCGACATTGCATCTGCCATGCACGACGCAGTTACTTCCTGAATAACCCTGTTTCCAATACCGGTGTTCGTAATTACATTGGTCTATAGTACATGTAAACACCATGGCGAGGCGTGGAGCTGTGGTGGCCAGCCCGTTTGCTAGCACAGGGGCCAGCTCCCAAATGAAGGAAAATTTATTTACGACCTGTTTACGAATACCGATATACTTGTACCGTTAACAGTTGTATACTTTCGTATATGTACATGTAAATCTAGTTAGTTGTTATTGTACATGCCATGGAATCAATAGCAACCTGCGACCTTGCTAGCTTGGTTGTTGCGCTCTAAGCTCATCCTCCAAGGCATCGTATCGGAAAGTGAAGTTCTCCTTGCGCCGGTAGCACCTACGCCATTCAAGAAGAAAAAGGCGGTGGGAGTGTGTGTGAGGGTTGGCTGGAGTGGGTATGTTGTGGTGGGCGTGTGTGTGTGTGTGTGTTGGTGTTAGTGGGTATATGGGAGTCGGTATGTGGTGGTGGGAGTGGATATATGTCATCTTCCAACCCAACCATTATTGTGAGCGACTTACCATCCAGTCTGCAGGTCATCGTGGACAATGTTGTAGTCAAAGTAAACGTAAGCTCCTTGCTCATACTCGTCGCTTGTCAGGGTGGGCTCTGTAAAGCGCTGGAACCATGCGTTGTGGTGTTTGTGGAAACGCCACGATTGGCGCTTGAGCTCGTGTGCAGCCAAGTACTGTGGAGGGGGCAGTGGCAAGGGGTTGGGGGTTAGGCAATCTGATACGTGTACATACATGATACATGATACATTCCATACTTTCGTGTTCCACTGGTGTTTGGTGGTGTTTCAGTGGTGTGCTGGTGGTGTGTTGGGTCTGTTTCTGGTGTGTGTTGGTGGTGTGTTGGATATGTGTTGGGTCTGTTTAGGGTGTGTGTTTGAGTGTGTTATGGGTGTTACAACCCTGGACAAGAGTGGCTTACCTGCTGGTACGTCTCAGGCTGGAAGTAGAAGGAATAAAAGAGGCACTCGGGGTCAACTTTTCGGAAGAGGGCTGGGTTGTCTATCACCTCATGGGGCGTTCGGGGGTAGGAGGCTGGCACGTTGGAGGGGTGGCGTGGCTTGTAACGCTTCCACTCAGTGTCTGAAGGCTGGGGCATGGCTCGGCTGCAGCGGTGCATGGACAATGATTGCTATTACTGTTTGGAAGGGGGTAGGAGGCAGGCAGATTGAAAGGGTGACTTGGCTTGGCTCGAAGCGCTTCCACTCCACGAAATCCGAGTATAGGAATGAGCCCCATGGGTCCACTGATTGCCCCATCAGCGAAAAAGCCTATATGCCTAGGGTAAGTGCAAGGAGACTCATCCGGTTGGGTGGCACTACTCCTTTCATTACAAAATAACGAGTGGTACAAATGCTCAGAATGAAAAATGAGTGAAAGTTGTGAAATTAGTACAAATATAAAAACGAAAAATAGTATTAAGACAGATAAAGATGGTGAAAAATAAAAAGGGCAAGATTGGTAAACAACAGTTAAAAAATGAATGAACTCACGAGGCACATGCTTCAAGGATCTGCTTTGCCACCGTCACACTGAACGCCGGTGTCACCAGCCCAAGCTTAAGTTCAGGAATGGGCGCCATGGGTATATTGATTGTTCCACCAGCGCCCATGATGTACATCATGCCCTTGCCGGAATGCCCTTGCCGGAATCCGAGTTCAGGAATGAGCGCAATTGGTCTATTGATTGCTCAACCAGCGACACAGCCTCGGTGTCTAGGGCTTGTACAAGGAGACCCATCCGTTTGGGTGGCACTCCTTTCATTACAAAAAATAAGGAACACAAATGCACGAAATGCAAAATGAGTGAGCGTTGTGAAATAAGTAAAAAATAGTGAAAAACCGAAATTCGAACAAATATAGAAACACCTGAGAGAGAAAGAAAAATAAAAAATTGCCAAAGATTGGTAAAAAAATAAAAAAGAATTAGGGAACTCACGAGTGACATGCTTCAAGGATCTGCTTTGCCGCCGTCACACTGAACGCCGGTGTCACCAGCTCAAGCTTAAGCTCAGGAATGGGCGCCATGGGTCTATTGATTGCTCCACCTGCGCCCATGATGTTCTCCATGCCTTTGCCGGAATCCGAGGCGTCTCCCATGCTGACTGATTTGGCCATTTGCTGCGAGAGGGCGTCCACATCTGTCAACGTCTGTCGGGGTCGGCCGTCACTGCCGACCGAGTTCATTGACATGATGCCTTGCATGCCGCTGTCTAGTGAGCCTTTACCTAGCTGCAAGGGCAAGTAGAGGTCAGGAGGAATTAGTAACGCATTCACCAAGCTGCAAGGAGAAGTGGAGTAAGGGACACATATATTAGAGCCTTTCCCCAACTGCAGAGAGCAGTAGGGGTGTGATAGGAGGATATTTGCTTACGGGAGGTGCTGCTTTGTGCGCACTGTACATGACGCTGAATATGCTGCGGTCTAGCGAGCCTTTACCCAGTTGCATACATAGGTAGCGACAATTAACTGTGTGCATATAGGAGGTGCTGCTTTGTGTGTACTGAACATGATGCCTTGCATGCCGCTGTCTAGTGAGCCTCTACCCAGCTGCAGAGAGAAGTAGGAGGGAGATAGGAGGGCATTGGCAGTATGCATTTGGGAGGTGCTGGTATGTTCGTACTGGACATGATGCTTAACATGCCGCTGTCTGGTGAGCCTTTACCCAGTTGCAAGGAGAAGTGGAGTAGGAATTATTAGAGCCCGTACCCAGCTGCATAGAAAAGTAGGAGGGAGATAGGAGGGCAATGGCAGTATGCTTATGGAAGGTGCTGCTTTGTGCGTATTGGACATGATGCTTAAATGCCGCTGTCCAGCGAGCCTTCACCCAGCTGCAAGGGAAAGTGGAGTAAGGGACACATTTAATGGAGCCTTTACCCAGCTGCATAAATAGGTAGCGACACCTAACTGTGTGCATATAGGAGGTGCTGCTTAGTTAGTATTGAACATGATGCTCTGCATGCCACTGTCTAGAAACCCTTTCCCAGCTGCAAGGAGAAGTGTGGTGAGAATTATTAGAGCCTTTACCCAGCTGCAGAGATAAGTAGGAGGGAGATAGAAGGATATCGGCAGTATAGCTTGCCCAAGCATTTCTCATAGTCATCCATCAAGACCGACTTGTGCAAGAAGGTGAATACCTTGGACCCAAACTTCCCCAAGGAAGAAGCAGCAAACCTGTCAGCAGACAAGTTGGTCCCCTCATACTTAACACCAAACAAGGCTACCAAGTCAAGGGCTTTGTCTCTATTGGATGGCATATGGGAGGTGCTGGTTTGTGTGTACTGGACATGATGCTCTGCATGACACTGTCTTGCGAGCCTTTACCCAGCTGCAAGGAGAAGCAGGAAGGAGAAAATGAGGAATTAGTAGCGCCTGTACCCAGCTGCAAGGAGAAGTAGAGATAAGAAGGATTTTGCAAGGATACACAATTTAAGTATAATTTGCTGGGACAGGGCGTCCACATCCATCCTGTCGGGCCGGCCGTCACTGCTGACAGAGCTCATTGACATGATGCATTGAATGCCGCTGTCTTGTGAACCTTTCCCTAGCTGCAAGGGCAAGTTGTGGTGTTGGTGGTGTTGATGTTGATGTTGGTGGTGTTTATAGTGGTGTTGGTGTTGATGTTGGTGGTGTTTATAGTGGTGTTGGTGTTGATGTCGGTGGTGTTGATGTTGGTGTTGATAGTGGAGGCCCATGATGTTCTCCATGCCTTTACCCAGCTGCAAGGGGAAGCAGGAAGGAGAGGTAAGAAGGAATTAGTAGTGCCTTATCAGGAATGTATAAATTTAATCCCAGACTTTCTATGTCTAACTCACTTGTTTCCTGTTTCAATGAATGGTAGAGAATGGTCAATGGTGAGGGGGAAGGTGGACGGTGGACGATGGAGGGGGGGGGGGGGGGGGGGGGGGGGGGTTCCAAATTGCTGGCAGCACGGGTGAGGGGGGTGAGGGGGGTGGAGGGTGAGGACCTGTGCTACCTTGTGGCAGTAAGCTTCCCCAGTGCAAGCCCGTTTTGACAAATGGCACAATGGCAGAGCTCGTTGAAATTATAAGGTGCGGGGTTTGAATCCCTACAGTTGCGCTTTAGTGTCCGCGGTCGCTATCAACCGCCATGATAGCACTGTCCAGGTTAAGTAGCAGCCTGTCCTCTACCGCCGCAAGACAGGGCTCCCTTAACACCACACCCCACCAGGCGTTATCATTACTTGCTCCTTGGTTGCTGACAATAATACTATATAGGTGTATTACTCACGCGTGACGCATGCTGCGCTAAACTAGCCAACAGTCGCGCTCCAGCTCCACCCCAGGCATTGACCTTATCGGCCCTGGAAGCCGGCAGCTTGCAGCCATACCATTTGTTTAATGTATTTACTAAGCAGTGGCCCTCTAACTCACTTGTGGAGCATGCTGTGTATGCACCATTCGATATGATAAATCAGTAATACATTAATTTCATCCCAGACACATATATGTATACATATGTATATACATATGTATATACATACATATATACACACACATGAGTCCCGAATGAAAAGGAAAAAAAAACATATAGATGTATGACTCACTTGTGACGCTTGCTGCGCACTATAGGACAGTCGCGGTCCAGCTCCTCCCCAAGCATTGACCTTGCCAGAAACATCTGCTGGCGGCTGCAAGCCACCTGGCATCACACCTGCAGCCTTGGGCCCTGCCATTGCATTTACATTGGTACCCGTAGGGAGCTTAGAGGCTGCGGCAGCAGCAGCTGCTGCCGCCGCTGCTGCTGAGGGTGGCAAGAGCTGGCCTCCCAGTGGAGGGGGGGGAGGGGGAGGGCGCACCTAGGGGAAGGAGGGGGAGGGTGGTGGTGGGCGGATGGGGTGGGGAGTAGTGGGTCGGTCAGCCTATAGGGGGTGGGGGAGGGGGAGGGCGCATCTAGGGGGGGGGGGGGGGGGGAGCTGGCCTACTGGGAGAGGGGGGGGAGCTGGCGTACTGGGGGGGGAGGGTGAGGGTGAGGGTGAGGGGGGGTTGTGGTGGTGGGTTGAGGGTCGGTAGTGGTGGGGGGTTGGCCTACTGGGGGGGGGCGTCTAGGGGGAGGGGGAGGGCGGTCTAGGGGAGGTGGTGATGGTGGTGGGTGGATAATGGGTGGTGGGTGAGTGGGGTGGGGGCTGGCTCACTGGTGGAGGGGGGGAGGGGGAGGGCGCACGTAGTGGGAGGGAGGGGGAGGGGTGGTGGTGGTGGTGGTGGTGGGGGGGGGTGATGGGGTGGGTGGGTGGGTGGGGGGTAGTGGGGGGGAGCGGCCTGTAGGGGGGGGGGGGGGGGGGGGAGGGGGGGCGCGCATCTAGGGGAGGAGGGGGAGGGTTGTGTGTGGTGGGTGGTGGTGGGTAGTAGGTGGGAGCTGGCGGGGAGGGGGGGGGGGGGAGGGCGCACCTAGGGGAAGTAGGGGGAGGGGTGGTGGTGGTGGGTGTTGATGGGTGGGTGGGGTGGGGTGGTAGTGGGTCGAAGCTGGCCCCTAATGTGTTTGGGAGGGGAGGGCGCATCTAGGGGGAGGGGTGGGTGCTGGTTGGTGGGGGGTGGGTGGGGAGGGTGTTGTAGTGGGTCGGAGCTGGCCTACTGGGGTAGGGGGGGAGGGCTCATCTAGTGGGAGGGGTGGGTAGTGGGTGGTGGTGGGAAGTGGGTGGGAGCTGGCCTCCCAGTGGAGGGGGGGGGGGATGGAGGGCGCACCTAGGGGAAGGAGGGGGAGGGGGGTTGGGGGGTTGTGGGAGGGGGGGGGGGGGGATCTGGCCCTCCTGGGTAAGGGGGGCGTGCACCTAGGGGAAGGAGGGGGAGGGGGAGGGGGAGGGGGAGGGGGAACCTAGAGGGAGGGGGGGGAAGGGATGGTGGTGGGTGGTCGTGGTGGGTAATGAGTGGGTGGGTAGTGGGTGGTTGTAGGTGGTTGTGGTGGGTAATGGGTGGGTGGGTGGTAGGTGAGCGCTGGCTCACTGGGGGAGGGGGGAAGGGGGAGGGGGGCACCAAGGGGGAGGGGGGGGAGGGGTGGTGGTGGGTGGTTTATAGTGTGTAATAGGTGGGTGGGTAGTGGGTGGTTGTGGTGAGTTATGGGTGGGTGGATAGTGGGTGGTTGTAGGTGGTTGTGGTGGGTAATGGGTGGGTGGGTAGTGGGTGGGTGGGAGCTGGCCTCCGGGGCGAAGGAGGAGGGCACACCTAGGGGGAGGGAGGGTAGTGGGTGGTTGTAGGTGGACGTGGTGGGTAATGGGAGGATGGAAAGTGGGTGGTTGTAGGTGGTTGTGGTGGGTAATGGGTGGGTGGGTAGTGGGTGGGTGGGAGCTGGCCTCCGGGGCGAGGGAGGAGGGCACACCTAGGGGGAGGGAGGGTAGTGGGTGGTTGTAGGTGGACGTGGTGGGTAATGGGAGGATGGGAAGTGGGTGGCTGTAGGTGGTTGTGGTGGGTAATGGGTGGATAGAGGGAGGGGGAGGAGGAGGGCGCACCTGGGTGTCAAATATGGCGGGTGATGCTATGGAGGGGACATGTGGATACCAGCACGCGTAGTGGTGGGTAATGAGTGGGTGGGTAGTGGGTGGTTGTGGTGGACGTGGTGGGTAATAGTTGGGTGGAAGCTGGCCTCCAGGGTGAGGGAGGGGGAGGGCGCACCTGGCTTTCAAACATGGCGGGTGATGCTACGGAAGGGGACATATGGATACCAGCACGCGGAGTGGTGGGTAGAGGGTAGGTGGTTGTAGGTAGACGTTGTGGGCAATGGGAGGGTGGGTAGTGGGTGGTTGCAGGTGGACGTGGTGGGTAATGGGTGGGTGGGTGGGTAGTGGAAGGGGGAGCAGGAGGGCGCACCTGGGTGTCAAACATGGCGGGTGACGCTACGGAGGGGGACATGTGGATGCCAGCACGCGGAGTGGTGGGGACTCCTGTGGGTGTCACCTGGCCGGTGCTAGTTGTAGGGCCAGCAGTAGGAGCAGCAGTTGAAGCAGTACCGTCCTCCTTGCCCGGGACGGCGGGTGCTGCAGCCCTAACCCCCAGTACCGGAGGAGGGGGGGGAGGAGGGGGCGGGAGCAGGGAGCTTGCTTTGGACAGGGGGTGGGTAACATTGACCTTTTTTTGGTCCTCCTCTTCCATCTTCAGTATCGTGTTGCCTTGTGCGATTAGCTGGGCCCTAGCGGCCACAGCTGCGGCCCTCTCCCGGTCCCTGTCCCGCTCTCTCTCTCGCTCCTTCTCCGCCTCCTCCTTGTCCTTTGCTTTCTTGTGAGCCACAGAGGCAGCGGGTGCGGCTTGGTCTAGTGACTCCAAGTGGTCCAGCAGGTCTAGGTACATGTCATCCACATTCGACCAATCCATTCCACTCTCATCGTCGGGGTCCTGAGTGGGGGTGGGGGGAGAGTGGTGGTGGTGGTGGTGGGTGGTGGTGGTGGAGTGTGAGGTGGGGTGGGGTGGAGGAAGTTTTACGGGCTGGATGTGTGATATGAGTGGGTGGAGGGGTAGTGGTGGTGGGTGGGTAGCATTGGCTTTCTTGTGAGCCACGAAGGCAGCGGTTGCGGCTTGGTCTAGGGACTCCCAAGTGGTCCAGCAGGTCTAGGTACATGTCATCGACATTCGACCAATGCATTCCACTCTCGTCGTCAGGGTCCTGAGCGGGGGTGTTGGAGGGTGGTGGGTAGTGGTGTTGTTGGTGGTGGGTGTTGGTGGGTGGGTGGTGGAGGGGTGTGCGGTGGGGTAGAGGGGTGTTTCAAGGGCTGGAGGGGTGATATGAGTGGGTGGATGGGTAATGGAGGTGGGTGGGTAACCTTGGCTTTCTTGCGAGCCATGGAAGCTGCGGGTGTGGCTTGGTCTAGGGACTCCAAATAATCCAGCAGGTCGAGGTACATGTCATTGGCATTTGACCAATCCATTCCACTCTCGTCCTAGGGGTCCTGAGCGGGGGTGGGGGGGAGAGTGGTGGTGGGTGGTGGGTGTGTGGGTTGTGGTGGTGGTGGTGGGTGGTTGGTGGTAGTTGGTGGTGGGTGGGTGGGTGGTGGATGGTGGTGGTGGGTGGGTGATGGAGGGGTGACAGATGGGGTGGAGGGTGTTTTTAAGGGCCGGAGGGGTGATATGAGTGGGTGGATGGGTAATGGTGGTGGGAGGGTAGCATTGGCCTTCTTGCGAGCCACAGTAGCTGCGGTTGCGGCTTGGTCTAGGGACTCCCAAGTGGTCCAGCAGGTCTAGGTACATGTCATCGACATTCGACCAATCCGTTCCACACTCATCCTCGGGGTCCTGAGTGGGGATGGGTGGTGAGTGGTGGGTGGGTGGTTGGTGGTGGTGGGTGGTGGAGGGGTGTTCTGATGGCTGGAGGGGTGTTCTGAGGCCTGGAGGGGTGATATGAGGGTTGGAGGGGGGGCTAGAAAGGGTACGGGAGTGTTTTGAGGGCTGGTGGGGTGACATGAGTGGGTGGTTGTGGGTGGATGGTGGAGGGGTGGGTGGGTGGTGGAGGGGTGTGATGTGGGGTTGAGAGGTGTTCTGAGGGCTGGAGGGTGTTCTCAGGCCTGGGGGGGTGATATGAGGGTTGGAGGGAGGGCTATGAAGGGTACGAAGTGTTTTGAGGGCTGGTGGGGTGACATGAGTGGGTGGTTGTGGGTGGGTGGGTGGTGGAGGGGTGTGAGGTGTAGTTGAGGGGTGTTATGAGGCCTGGAGGGGTGATATGAGGGTTGGAGGGGGGGGGCTAGGAAGGGTCATGAGTGTTTTGAGGGCTGGTGGGGTGACATGAGTGGGTGGTTGTGGGTGGGTGGGTGGTGGAGGGGTGTGAGGTGGGGTGGAGGGGTGTTCTGAGGGCTGGAGGGGTGACATGAGTGGGTGGTTGTGGGTGGGTGGTGGAGGGGTGTGAGGTGGGCTGGAGGGGTGATATGAGGGTTGGAAGGGGGGCTAGGAAGGGTACGGGAGCATTTTGAGGTTTGGAAGGGTGACGGCGCTCAACCAATTCATTCCACTCACCATGTACACTCTTCTCATATGAACACCCCAAAACCTCCTCCTCCTTGTGGCAGGTGGGTAGCCCACATGACCAGCCACTGTCTGTATGCTGTCACAGTCCATGTGTACACCGAACAGGCTGGAGGGACCTGCCCAACCATGAAAATAGGGGACGGGAAAACACCAATGAACTGGACTCAACCGATAGTGTTACTGTTTATTATTATTACTCATAACCTCCTCTTCCTTGTGGCAGGTGGCTTGCTCCCACACAACCCTCCATCAGTTGGCCCTTCCTGGCCTATCTATGTGGTCCGCGTGGAGGGTGGCTAGCTTCCACATGACTAGCCACTGTCTGTATGTTGTCACAGTCCATGGGTAGACCAAGCAGGCTAAAGGGACTTGCCCAACCATGGAAATAGGGGCTATAGGGGAAAAACACTCATGAACTGAAACCCAAACAACGGTGTTACTGACGGGGGCCCTGATTTTGTGCTACAGTGATAATAACTAAATTCAGCCATACTCACCATGCCCATGTCCATGTCTGACTTGAGATCTTCGAAGTCATCAGGCATAATGGTCTCGTTATCAATGCACCTCAGAACCATCGCATGCCTATCATAGTGGACCTTGTGACGGGTGCTTGTTACCACACAACCAGCCACACTCACCATGCCCATGTCCATGTCTGACTTTAGATCTTGCAAGTCATCAGGCAGAATGGTCTCGTTATCAGTACACCTCAGAACCTTCTCAAGTCTATCTACCTGGTCCTTGTGGTGGCTGGCTGGCTCCCACACAACCAGCCACTGTCTGTTTGTTGTGCTACAGTGATAACAATTCAATCCAGCCACACTCACCATGTACATGTCCATATCTGACTTGAGGTCTTCCAAGTCATCAGGCAGAATGGTCTCATTATCAATACACCTCAGCACCTTCTCAAGCCTTGTGGCAGGTGCTTCCTCCCACACGACTAGCCTAACTCACCATGTCTGACTTCATAGACCCCAAGCCATCAGGCAGAAGTGCCCCCCCCCCCCCCCCCACACACCCCCATCTACCCGACCCCCCCACGCCTGCCTGGCTAATTGTCAGCACAGTTTAGGTTACTACGATCAGTTAATAATTGGTTAAGGGAGCTCTGGAGCTGGGGCTTATACCCTCAGGTGCCCTTCCGAAACCACTAGCCACACTCACCATGTACATGTCCATGTCTGACTTGAGATCTTCTAAGTCATCAGGCAGAATGGTCTCATTATCAAGGCACCTCAAAACCTTCTCAAGCCTATCCACGTGGTCTTTGTGGTGGCTGGCTGGCTCCCACACAACCAGCCACTGTATGCTTGTTGTGCTACAGTGATAGTTATTAAATTCAGCCAAACTCACCATGTACATGTCCATGTCTGACTTGAGATCTTCTAAGTCATCAGGCAGAATGGTCTCATTATCAATGCACCTCAAAACCTTCTCAAGCCTATCCACGTGGTCTTTGTGGCGCGTCACCAACTCCTCGAGCTCACTCAAACGTGCAGGGGGTTTCTGCTTTTTCTTCATCATGCTGGTCAGCTCTTCCATTTCATATTCACACTCCTCCACCTGTGGGGGGTAGGGGTGGGGGTGGGGAGGTGAAGGGCTGGGGGGGTTGGCAGGGTCTAGGTTTCTACAGGGTTCTAGGCACCCCCACCAACCAAAGGTAATGCTAGCTGCTCACCTTTCAGAGGTTGCATCCACTGTGTTATTAATCCAGTCTCGGGATTCGAACAGGAGTTTTTATATATAGCGATCGCTAGTTTTGACCCCGCTTAAGCGTAATTATTGCTATAAAAAAAGTAAACAAAAAGTTATTTTTTCTTTTTGCCCCAAATAGCCCTAAAAAGCTACAAAAATCTATAGAAAGCACCAAAACGCTGTCCCTGGAGGAGGCTTCAAACCTAGGAGAAACCCACTTTCAGATTTGAAAAAAAATCACTTGCTTTGAAGGATGTGTTTCTCATGCGCGGCCACAAGGGTCCTGCCCTAGATTTGCAGAGCTAGCTGTTCAACTTGAAAAAAACGATTTGTCCAGCGGAAGAAACACATGTACATTAAAAATCTGTTCACCTTTCCAGTTATGGCATCCATCGTGTTATTAATCCAGTGAAGGGGGGAGTGAGTGGTTGAGAGAGAAAATCATTTGTACCAAATAGCCGTTCACCTTGAGCATCTGCACTGCCCATTGTCTTTGCCTCTTTCAAACACACCTTGAAAAAAATGGTTTGTTCAGCGGAAAAAACACATGCATATTAGAAAGCTGTCCACCTTTCCAGTGATTGCATCCACCGTGTTATTAATTTAGTCTCATGCCTCATCCTTGGCTCGTTCTTTGGGGTCAGAGCGTGCATTTGCATTTGCACTGCCCTTAGTCTTGGCTTATTCTCACACACTTCGAAGAAAAAATATTCGCCCAGCAGAAAACACACACACATATTAACGAGTTGTTCACCTTTTGCTCGTTCCTTGGGGTCAGATTGCGCGTTTGCATTTGCACTGCCTTTGAAGGTCGTTTTTTTTGTGCAGCCACAAGGGTCATGCCCTAGATTTGTAAATACTAGCATTGTATATGTATGCTAGCTGTTCACATTGTAAAAATAGATTCACCCAGCAGAAAAAACATACATATTAAAAAGCTGTCCACTGTGTTATTAATCCACTCCCAGGCCTCAATCTTGGCTCATTGGATTGGCGATGTGTTGTGATGTGATGGGTGGTTTGTGATGTGAAGTGATGGGTGGATGCGACGGCCTTTCCGGTGATTGCATCTACCCTATTATTAATCCAGCAAAGGGGGGAGTGAGTGGTTGAGCGATTTTTTTTATTGAAAAGCCGCTCACCTTTCCAGTGATTGCTTTGACCGTGTTATTAATCCAGTTTTGTGCCTCATCCTTTGCTCGTTCCTTGGGGTCAGATCGTATGTTTGCATTTGCACTGCCCTTCGACTTGGCCTCTCTCTCACACACCTTCAAATAACGATTTGTCCAACGGAACAACACATGCATACAAAACAGCTGTTCACCTTCCCAGTGATGTTATCCACCGTGTTATTTATCCAGTCTCGTGCCTCATCCTTGGCTCGTTCCTTGGGGTCAGATCGTGCGTTTGCATTTGCACTGCCCTTCGTCTTGGCCTCTTTCTCACACACCTTGAACCTTTCCATGTCCCTCTCTATTGACTTGCGCGCATCCATGAGAGGCTGCTTGTCTTTGATGTCTGCACTGGTGATCCTGAAGGGTGGTGGGGTGTCGGTGGTGTGGTGGGGGTGGAGTGGTGGGGTAGTGTTGGTGGTGATGCTGGTGCTGGTGGTGTTGGTGCTGGTGCGGACTTGCGCGCATCCATGAGGGGCTGCTTGTCTTTGATGTCTGCACTGGTGATCCTGATAGGGGTGATGGGGTGTTGGTGGTGTGGTGGGGGTGGAGTGGTGGGGTAGTGTTGGTGGTGCTGCTGGTGCTGCTGCTGCTGCTGGTGGTGTGGACTTGAGCACATCCATGAGAGGCTGCTTGTCTTTGATGTCTGCACTGGTGATCCTGATAGGGAACGAGGTGTTGGTGTGTGTGTGTGTGTGTGTGTGTGTGTGTGTGGGGGGGGGGGGGGGGTACGGTGGTGGGGGGTATGGTGTTGGTGGTTGAGGTGGTGGTGGTGGTAATGCTGGTGGTGGTGGTGGTGTGGACATGCACGCATCCATGAGAGGCTGCTTGTCCTTGATGTTTGCCTTGCTAATCCTGATGGGGTGGTGTTGGTGTGGTGGGGGTGGAGTGTTGGTGGTTGTGTCTGTGCAATGTGTATGTGGTGTGTGGTGTGTGCTTGTGTGTGTGTGCTTGTGTGTGTGTGTGTGTGTGTGGGGGGTAGGATGGTGGTGTTGGTGGTGATGCTAGTGGTGTTGGTGTCAGTGGTGGGCAAGCTAAGTGATGTAACTCACATGGCCTAGCAAACACACGCAGATATATGAGGGGCTGCTTGTCTTTGATGTTTGCACTGCTGATCCTAAGGGGGGGCGAGGTGGTGTTGGTGGTGGGGGTATTGCGGTGGGGTTTGTCGGTGGTGTCGGTGGTGTTGGTGGGTGGTGTTGGTCTTTGTGGTGATGCTGGTGGTGGTGTTGGTGGTGTTGGTGTTGGTGGGCAAGCTAAGTGATGCGACCCACAAGGCCAAGCTATCACATGCAAATACATGAGAGGCTGCTTGTCTTTAATGTCTGCCCTGGTGATCCTGAGGAGGGACGAGGTGGTGTTGGTGATGGTAGTGGTGGTTGGGGTGTGGTGGGGGGGTATGGTGGTGGTGTTGGTGGTGATGCTGGTGGTGTTGGTGGTGGGCAAGCTAAGTGTTGTAACCCACACGGCCTAGCAAACACACACATATACATCAGGGGCTGCTTGTCTCTAATGTTTGCACTGCTGATCCTAAGGGGGGACGAGGTGTTAGTGGTTGTGGTGGTGCTGCTGCTGTCGGTAGTGGTAAGTGGGGGGTACGGTGGGGGTGTGTGTTGGTGGTGTTGGTGGGTGGTGTTAGTGATGATGGTGGTGGTGGTGTTGGTGGTGTGTGTGTGTGAGTGTGGTGGTGGTGGTGGTGTGTGGGGGGGAGCTAAGTGATGTTAACCAGACGGCCAAGCCAACTCATGCAAATATATGAGTGGCTGCTTGTCTTTGATGTCTGCACTGCTGATCCTAAGGGGGGACGAGGTGTTGGTGGTGTTGGTAGTGTTGGGGGGGGGGGGGGGGGGGGGGTATATGGCGGGGTGGGGTGGTGTTGGTGTTGGTGTGTGTGTGGTGTTGGTGTTGGTGTTGATGCTGCTGCTGGTGGTGGTGTGTGTGTGTGGAGGTGGTGGTGGTGGGGGCAATCTAAGTGATGCAACCTACGCAAATAAAGCCAACACACACAAGCCAACACACGCAAATAGATGAGGGGCTGCTTGTCTTTGATGTTTGCACTGGTGATCTTAACGGGGGACAAGGTGGTGGCGATGTGGTGGTAAGGGTGGTGGTGTTTGTCTGTGTGGTGGTGGTGGTGTGGTGGTGGTGGTGGGGCAACATTAGTCATATCACACACCCGGCCAAGGCAACACAAACAACAAAATGAGAGGCTGGTTGTTTTAGATGCCTGCACTGCTGATCCTGATGGGGGATGTGCACTGGCAAGATAAGTCACTTTGCTTCACTTCCTTGCTTTATTTATTCTTTGCTTCATTGCTTTATTACTTTTACCCTATGATTTTTAAATGGCCGGTAGACCCCCCTGGATGTTTTGGAGTAAGCTTGTCTTGGGTCAACTATGTGGAGAAAGGCAATATGATATCATGTCATCATACGATATCAAATGATGCAGGCGGTCTGACTAGGCTTACGTCACCATTTACAAACAATATCACATGATGTAATTTGTATGATATCATATGATATCACACTCACCTTTGGTGAAAATCATATGATATGCAGGTCACTACAACTATGGCTTGTACATGACAGCGTAATGTAATGTAGGCAACTCACACGGACAAACAAATACATGCAAAAAAATAGCTCCACAATTTACGCCTCGGTGAAGACTCACAGCATCCAAATATTAAATTGTGCTGATGAAGGAAGCCAGCCCATGGCCACTCTAGAGCAAAACACCAGAATGAAGGGGCACACCCCCACTACCACAAAAAATCAACACACTAAATGGCCCATCATTTTTATTTCATACCCATCTTATTCTAAATCCATTCAGCCTCAAACTGAGATAGAGAAGCATAACCAAGTCATCCTGTAGTCAACCTACCATGACTTGATTTGTTCCCTCAACCTCTGAAGCTTCTTAATCTCCTTCTTCAGCTCGCCTTCCAATTTATCTCTTTGGTTTTGGTTCTCAGATCCATGCACCTACGACGATAACTTAGTCAGCTGCTCGATTCGCGCATGCTCGGCTCGGAGGCATTCGACCACTACACGTCTCACCTGATTCCAAAGATCGTCAAAAACCTCCTGCCCTTCCTGGACCTTCTTTAAGGTCCGATCTATCTCTCCTTTCAATTTCCGCTCTGCGGCCATCTCGACAAGGCGAGAATCGGGATGTCGCTAGAGGCTAGACTAAGACGAGTTCTACGAATCACCGGGGCGGGAAGTAGGCAGTGCCGATGCGCGCATTAACAGGGGCTAGGAGCAGTGCTTGGGATGGCTAGTTGAAAGCCTAGGCATCATACTAATAGCTCGAGGTACTGTACCGCTCGGACCAAAGAAAAGCATCAGCAGGTGGCACGGTCATACCCATACCGATCCACGTGTGCAGTTCACCTGTTGGTGTGTGCAGTTACTCTGTCTATCTGCCGAGGGGCAGGCTGGATCGCCCCCGAAGACAACACGCGATGCAATATCGTTACATCAACATTCCATCGCTTCTCTTACTTTTCTCCTCGCATTTTTAGTTGTATGCGCCCGGTATGCGCCCTTCAGATAGACGGGTGGCAGGCTACGGCACAAAACGCATCGAATACAGCTGTCATCATCTGTATCGGTAGTATCTGTATCTGCCTCGCTGTTCATGTTGTTAGCCCTAGCTACTTATAGTATCAGCTCAGCTTTCGCAGTCTTTGTTTGACTTTACGGACTTCCCAAACTATCGTGCCATTCTCAGCGCTCCCTGCTCCTATTGTCCCACCCATCTGCTACCGAGTTTGGTAAATGTCTCGGTGCAATACTACCAACCCCTGACCTCGAATTTGTCAGCTCGCCCGCTTGCTTGTGCATATCAGTCTACCCCTTCGTCCAATAGTGCACTATTAGTTCAAAGAGACCACACTAGCCAACATGCGCGGTTCGGCAGTGCCCAAGAGTGGCAAACGCCTTCGCCTTTTAGATCTGATGACCTACGCGCTGATAGCGATGGCGCTCATCTTTTCTATATACTGCCTCACCCGCAATGTGGGGGACGGCGATCACCACAACGCGCCCAGGGTTTTGCTAACGGACAAGAAGGAGGCCAGCCAGGCCATGGTGCTAGGACATGTACTTGTAGATGAAGTACATGTTGGTGACTACAGCACAACGGCTGATGAGGGCGTCCTCGTAGAAGAAAGGGTAGTAGGGCACAAACTACGCTCAGGTGCCCTGCCTGACTCAGCGGACACATCCAGTAGCCGCTCCCACCTCACCACAGCGGACACCTCAGCGAATAGTTTAGATTCTTCAGCTCATACCTCAAGCCCTACGGAAGGTGGCAGTACATCAGGAGGTGTCTCCAGCGGTGGCGTCCTCGCCCTTGCACATATGCAGAACCCGCGGTTGTACCACACAATCACTTCAGCAGCTGGGTTTTCAAACCACTGGCAGGCTCGGATACATTATTTTTGGTGAGATATGCTCCCTCATTGTTTATATTGTTGGCAGACCTGCTGTAGGCTGCAACTGACCTGCTTAAATTAGTCATCCCCGCACAGTTAAGATATTATATCTTACCTCTAGCAGGCTCAGATAAATTATTGTTGTGAGACATGCAACCCTTATATTTTTTTCTTGCTGGCAGACCTGCTGGACCCTGTGGACTGTGGCTACAACTGACCTGCCCAAATCAGTCATCCCCATGAGGGTGAAATATTGTATCTAAGCACTGTCAGACACATTTTTTGTTGTGTCATATGCTACCTTAGTAATTTTTCTTGTTGGCAGACCTGGTGTAGCCTGTGGACAGTTGCTACAGGGGTCATCAATAAAATATACAAAACCAGTGAATAATCAAATATACAAAACCAGTAAATAATCAAATGTACAAAACCAGTCAATAAACAAACATACAAAATCAGTCAATAATTGTTGGCAGACCTGCTTGACCCTGTGGACAGCAGGGTAATTCAGAGCGCACGCTTTTGCGCCTTTGAGCGCTGACTTTTTGACCCCCTCTGCTCTTTAAGCGCAGTTTTTTGCAACCCCCTGTGGGCGCAGCAAGCAAGTTTTGCGCATCTTGCACTACACAGCGCAGTTTTTTTGTTTTCAAGTGCGCTAAAGCGCTGGCCAATTTGGCCATTTGAAGTACCCTGGTGGACAGTGTCTAAAAGGGACCTGCCCACTATCAGTCATCCCCATACAGCTGAAATATCTGTGTGAAATATCTGTGACATGGGGGACTTAAGCATGAACAGCAGGAGACAAATCATACTGATACCTATGCACACTTATAATACTCATTAATGCACACATCACATCAGATCACATATTATGAGCAAATGTGTGCGCTCATTTCTGATTGCATCCCTAAACCCCAAACCTTAAAGCTTAACCCCCTGTGTCTGCAGGTTCAAGAAGCAGCGTGATCTCTGCCGCACACAGGGTGTCCCTGTGCCATGCCTTGTATTGGTGCCCTACCAGACACTAGTTTTCTTTTGCAACGCATGGGCCTAATGGTACGAAACATGTGTGCATTTGTTTTTGTCTTGTCGACCCTTGCATGCAGGTTCAAGAAGCAGCGCGATCTTTGCCGCACCCAAGGGATCCTGTGCATTAGGCCCGGGGCATGAGCGGCAGCAGACACCGCATTGCTATCTGACAAATGTGTGCATTCGTTTTGCCTTACCAAACCTTGCCTGCAGGTTCAAGAAGCTGCGTGATCTTTGCCGCACCCAAGGGATCCTGTGCATTAGGCCCGGGGCATGAGCGGCAGCAGACACCGCATTGCTATCTGACAAATGTGTGCATTCGTTTTGCCTTACCAAACCTTGCCTGCAGGTTCAAGAAGCTGCGTGATCTTTGCCGCACCCAAGGGATCCTGTTGCATTAGGCCCCGGGGCATGAGCGACGCAGACACCCGCATTGCTATCTGACAAATGTGTGCATTCGTTTTTTGCCTTACCAAAACCTTGCCTGCAGGTTCAAGAAGCTGCGTGATCTTTGCCGCACCAAGGGATCCTGTGCATTAGGCCCGGGGCATGAGCGGCAGCAGACACCGCATTGCTATCTGACAAATGTGTGCATTCGTTTTGCCTTACCAAACCTTGCCTGCAGGTTCAAGAAGCTGCGTGATCTTTGCCGCACCCAAGGGATCCTGTGCATTAGGCCCGGGGCATGAGCGACAGCAGACACCGCATTGCTATCTGACAAATGTGTGCATTCGTTTTGCCTTACCAACCTTGCCTGCAGGTTCAAGAAGCTGCGTGATCTTTGCCGCACCCAAGGGATCCTGTGCATTAGGCCCGGGGGCATGAGCGGCAGCAGACACCGCATTGCTATCTGACAAATGTGTGCATTCGTTTTGCCTTACCAAACCTTGCCTGCAGGTTCAAGAAGCTGCGTGATCTTTGCCGCACCCAAGGGATCCTGTGCATTAGGCCCGGGGCATGAGCGGCAGCAGACACCGCATTGCTATCTGACAAATGTGTGCATTCGTTTTGCCTTACCAAACCTTGCCTGCAGGTTCAAGAAGCTGCGTGATCTTTGCCGCACCCAAGGGATCCTGTGCATTAGGCCCGGGGCATGAGCGGACAGCAGACACCGCATTGCTATCTGACAAATGTGTGCATTCGTTTTGCCTTACCAAACCTTGCCTGCAGGTTCAAGAAGCTGCGTGATCTTTGCCGCACCCAAGGGATCCTGTGCATTAGGCCCGGGGCATGAGCGGCAGCAGACACCGCATTGCTATCTGACAAATGTGTGCATTCGTTTTGCCTTACCAAACCTTGCCTGCAGGTTCAAGAAGCTGCGTGATCTTTGCCGCACCCAAGGGATCCTGTGCATTAGGCCCGGGGCATGAGCGGCAGCAGACACCGCATTGGCTATCTGACAATGTGTGCATTCGTTTTGCCTTACCAAACCTTGCCTGCAGGTTCAAGAAGCTGCGTGATCTTTGCCGCACCCAAGGGATCCTGTGCATTAGGCCCGGGGCATGAGCGGCAGCAGACACCGCATTGCTATCTGACAAATGTGTGCATTCGTTTTGCCTTACCAAACCTTGCCTGCAGGTTCAAGAAGCTGCGTGATCTTTGCCGCACCCAAGGGATCCTGTGCATTAGGGCCCGGGGCATGAGCGGCAGCAGACACCGCATTGCTATCTGACAAATGTGTGCATTCGTTTTGCCTTACCAAACCTTGCCTGCAGGTTCAAGAAGCTGCGTGATCTTTGCCGCACCCAAGGGATCCTGTGCATTAGGCCCGGGGCATGAGCGGACAGCAGACACCGCATTGCTATCTGACAAATGTGTGCATTCGTTTTGCCTTACCAAACCTTGCCTGCAGGTTCAAGAAGCTGCGTGATCTTTGCCGCACCCAAGGGATCCTGTGCATTAGGCCCGGGGCATGAGCGGACAGCAGACACCGCATTGCTATCTGACAAATGTGTGCATTCGTTTTGCCTTACCAAACCTTGCCTGCAGGTTCAAGAAGCTGCGTGATCTTTGCCGCACCCAAGGGATCCTGTGCATTAGGCCCGGGGCATGAGCGGCAGCAGACACCGCATTGCTATCTGACAAATGTGTGCATTCGTTTTGCCTTACCAAACCTTGCCTGCAGGTTCAAGAAGCTGCGTGATCTTTGCCGCACCCAAGGGATCCTGTGCATTAGGCCCGGGGCATGAGCGACAGCAGACACCGCATTGCTATCTGACAAATGTGTGCATTCGTTTTGCCTTACCAAACCTTGCCTGCAGGTTCAAGAAGCTGCGTGATCTTTGCCGCACCCAAGGGATCCTGTGCATTAGGCCCGGGGCATGAGCGGCAGCAGACACCGCATTGCTATCTGACAAATGTGTGCATTCGTTTTGCCTTACCAAACCTTGCCTGCAGGTTCAAGAAGCTGCGTGATCTTTGCCGCACCCAAGGGATCCTGTGCATTAGGCCCGGGGCATGAGCGGCAGCAGACACCGCATTGCTATCTGACAAATGTGTGCATTCGTTTTGCCTTACCAAACCTTGCCTGCAGGTTCAAGAAGCTGCGTGATCTTTGCCGCACCCAAGGGATCCTGTGCATTAGGCCCGGGGCATGAGCGGCAGCAGACACCGCATTGCTATCTGACAAATGTGTGCATTCGTTTTGCCTTACCAAACCTTGCCTGCAGGTTCAAGAAGCTGCGTGATCTTTGCCGCACCCAAGGGATCCTGTGCATTAGGCCCGGGGCAATGAGCGACAGCAGACACCGCATTGCTATCTGACAAATGTGTGCATTCGTTTTGCCTTACCAAACCTTGCCTGCAGGTTCAAGAAGCTGCGTGATCTTTGCCGCACCCAAGGGATCCTGTGCATTAGGCCCGGGGCATGAGCGGCAGCAGACACCGCATTGCTATCTGACAAATGTGTGCATTCGTTTTGCCTTACCAAACCTTGCCTGCAGGTTCAAGAAGCTGCGTGATCTTTGCCGCACCCAAGGGATCCTGTGCATTAGGCCCGGGGCATGAGCGGCAGCAGACACCGCAATGCTATCTGACAAAATGTGTGGCATTCGTTTTGCATTAACAAACCTTGCCTGCAGGTTAAGAAAGCTGGCGTGACTTGCCGCACCCAAGGGCATCCTGGCATAGCCCGGGGGACATGTAGAGGCTTAGGCCAGCAGACCACCGCCATTGCTATCTGACAAATGTGTCATTCGTTTTGCCATTACACCAACACCTTGCTCTGCAGGTTCAAGGAAGCTGCGTGATCTTTGCCGCACAAGGCGATACCTGTGCATTAGGCCGGGGCAGGGAGCGGCAGCAGACCGATTGTATTGACCAAATGTGGCATTCGTTTTTGCCTTACCCAAAATTGCATGCAAGTTCAAGATAAGCTCGTGATCTTTGCGCCCCAAGGGACTGTTGCATTAGGCCGGGGCATGAGCGACAGCAGACACCGCATTGCTATCTGACAAATGTGTGCATTCGTTTTGCCTTACCAAACCTTGCCTGCAGGTTCAAGAAGCTGCGTGATCTTTGCCCACGCACCCAAGGGATCCTGTGCATTAGGCCCGGGGCATGAGCGGCAGCAGACACCGCATTGCTATCTGACAAATGTGTGCATTCGTTTTTGCCTTACCAAACCTTGCCTGCAGGTTCAAGAAGCTGCGTGATCTTTGCCGCACCCAAGGGATCCTGTGCATTAGGCCCGGGGCATGAGCGGCAGCAGACACCGCATTGCTATCTGACAAATGTGTGCATTCGTTTTGCCTTACCAAACCTTGCCTGCAGGTTCAAGAAGCTGCGTGATCTTTGCCGCACCCAAGGGATCCTGTGCATTAGGCCCGGGGCATGAGCGGCAGCAGACACCGCATTGCTATCTGACAAATGTGTGCATTCGTTTTGCCTTACCAAACCTTGCCTGCAGGTTCAAGAAGCTGCGTGATCTTTGCCGCACCCAAGGGATCCTGTGCATTAGGCCCGGGGCATGAGCGGCAGCAGACACCGCATTGCTATCTGACAAATGTGTGCATTCGTTTTGCCTTACCAAACCTTGCCTGCAGGTTCAAGAAGCTGCGTGATCTTTGCCGCACCCAAGGGATCCTGTGCATTAGGCCCGGGGCATGAGCGGCAGCAGACACCGCATTGCTATCTGACAAATGTGTGCATTCGTTTTGCCTTACCAAACCTTGCCTGCAGGTTCAAGAAGCTGCGTGATCTTTGCCGCACCCAAGGGATCCTGTGCATTAGGCCCGGGGCATGAGCGGCAGCAGACACCGCATTGCTATCCTGACAAATGTGTGCATTCGTTTTGCCTTACCAAACCTTGCCTGCAGGTTCAAGAAGCTGCGTGATCTTTGCCGCACCCAAGGGATCCTGTGCATTAGGCCCGGGGCATGAGCGGCAGCAGACACCGCATTGCTATCTGACAAATGTGTGCATTCGTTTTGCCTTACCAAACCTTGCCTGCAGGTTCAAGAAGCTGCGTGATCTTTGCCGCACCCAAGGGATCCTGTGCATTAGGCCCGGGGCATGAGCGGCAGCAGACACCGCATTGCTATCTGACAAATGTGTGCATTCGTTTTGCCTTACCAAACCTTGCCTGCAGGTTCAAGAAGCTGCGTGATCTTTGCCGCACCCAAGGGATCCTGTGCATTAGGCCCGGGGCATGAGCGGCAGCAGACACCGCATTGCTATCTGACAAATGTGTGCATTCGTTTTGCCTTACCAAACCTTGCCTGCAGGTTCAAGAAGCTGCGTGATCTTTGCCGCACCCAAGGGATCCTGTGCATTAGGCCCGGGGCATGAGCGGCAGCAGACACCGCATTGCTATCTGACAAATGTGTGCATTCGTTTTGCCTTACCAAACCTTGCCTGCAGGTTCAAGAAGCTGCGTGATCTTTGCCGCACCCAAGGGATCCTGTGCATTAGGCCCGGGGCATGAGCGGCAGCAGACACCGCATTGCTATCTGACAAATGTGTGCATTCGTTTTGCCTTACCAAACCTTGCCTGCAGGTTCAAGAAGCTGCGTGATCTTTGCCGCACCCAAGGGATCCTGTGTGATACTTCTCACAACTCGAGACAATGAACCCTGATGCCTGCAGGTTTCTGAAGCAGTATGATTTTAACCTCACCCAAGGGACGCTGTGCGACATGGTCTTTGGCATGAGGACAATGAGACAAATCATGATCATCATGAAGATGTGTGCCCTTCTTTCTTCTTTAAATTCTAAACTCAAAACCCTAAAACATAGACCCCCGTGCCTTATATTAAAAAAACTATCTATCAAAGGTCCATGAAGCAGCGTGATCTTTGCCTGACCCAAGGGACGCTGTGCGACACCTCTCGCACCCCTATACCCTGGCCTGCTGGATCCCCGATGCCTGCAGGTTCAAGAAGCAGCGTGATGTTTGCCTCACCCAAGGGACGTTGTGTGACATGGGGGGACTTGGGCAAGAACAACAGGAAACAAATCATCTGTAACAGGCGAACTTGTGCACTACTTTCTCTTGCAACTCTTGCAACCCTAAACCAAAACCCTATAACCCTGTGCCTTCAGGTTCAAGAAGCAGTGTGATATTTGCCTCACCCAAGAGACCCTGTGTGACACTTCTTGCAACCCTAGACGCTAAACCCTGAACCCCGGTGTCTGCAGGGTCAAGAGGCAGCGTGATGGTTGCCTCACCCAAGGGATCCTGTGCATTAGACCCAGGGCATGAGCAGAAGAAGGCAAAGCATTACTATCAGACACATGTGTTCACACCCTTTGCCATGCAAAAGCTTTGCTTGCACACCCTTAGCCTGCAGGTTCAAGAAGCAGCGTGATGTTTGCATCACCCAAGGGGTCCTGTGCATAACCTGGGGCATGAGCAGCAGCAGACAACGCATTATTATCTGAAACTTGTGTGCATTCCGTATGCCTTGCCAACCCTTGTCGGCAGGTTCAAGAAGCAGAGTGATCTCTGCCTCAACCAAAGAACCTTGTGCGGCGCCTTGTATTGGCGCCCTATAATCAAACATGTGTCCGCGAGTTTCCTGTCGCAACCCATGTGCCTGCAGCTTCAAGGGACCAAGGATGTTTTTTCCGCCATAAAGCAATCGCTAGTTTTGACCCCGTTTTGGCAAAACAAATAAAAATGCAAAAACACATTTAAAAAAAAAATGGCCCTTAATGGCCCTTTCAAGCTATAAAGGCTAAAAATGGCCCTTTATGGCCCTTCCAAGCTTTAAAGGTTATGAAAGCTATTAAAAACTATAAACACTGTCCCTGAAGGAGGCCTACAACCATAGAGCTGGAAACCCACTTTAAGATTTGAAAGAATAATCCCTGCCATGTGGTCGCCATGTAGCTTCAAGGGACCCTGTGTGTTTAGCCTGGAGTGTAAACTACAGCTAACAAACATTATGAGTGTTCAAATGTGTGTGATCTTTTTGCCTTGCCTGCAGGTTCAAGAAGCAGCGTGATGTTTGCCCCACCCAGGGTGTCCCTGTGTGACATGGGGGACTTAGGCACGAACAACAGGAGACAAATCATTTGTATCAGGCAACTTTGTGCACTACTTTACTCTTGCAACCCTAAACCAAAACTCTAAAACCTTGTTCCGGCAGTTTCAAGAAGCAGCGTGATGTTCGTCTCAGCTAAAGGACCCTGTGTGGCGCCTTGTACTTTACCATGCAAACCCTTTACCATGCAAACCCTTTACCATGCAAACTCTTAAACCATGCAAACCTTTTACCGTCTTAAAATCTTAAATTTCTTCTTTATTCTCGCATCCCTAAACCCTAACCCCCATGTGTTATTCTCGAAACCCTAAACCCTAACCCCCATGCAGGTTCAAGAAGCAGCGTGATCGTTGCCTGACCCAAGGTACACTGTGCGACATGGGAGGCTTCACCCGGTTGCTGCACACCGGCGAATCAGACGATCTCATGGACGAGGTGCCCACTGTGGTGGTTGACCCGCTGCCCAAGGAAATCATGAAAGACTCCTCGTACATCGTCCTCAACAGACCCTACGCGTTCATGGAGTGGATCAAGACCGCATCCATCCCAGAGAAGTGAGAACTGAGGGTGTTTTGTGTGTGGGGTGCGTGGGGGAGTATAAGTCGGGTTTCAGGCATGGTAAGGCAAATGCGTTCATGGAGTGGATCAAGACCGCATAATCCCAGAGAAGTGAGAACTCATCAGTTATTTCTGTGGGAGGGTGTTTTGTGTGTGTGTGGGGTGGGGTGGGGTGTAAGTTGGGTTTCAGGCATGGCAAGGCAAATGCGTTCATGGAGTGGATGAAGACCGCATCCATCCCAGAGAAGTGAGAACATGTCAGTTATTGTGCAGGTGGTGTGTGTGTGTGTGGTGGTGGTGGTGGTGGTGGGGGGGGGGGGTAGTTGGGTAGCGAGCATGACACAGCAACTGCTTTCATGGAGTGGATGAAGACCGCATCCATCCCAGAGAAGTGAGAACATGTCAGTTATTGTGCAGGTGGTGTGTGTGTGTGGGGGGGGGGGGGGGGGGGGGGGGGGGGCTCGTTGGGGTAGCGCGCATGACCCAGCAACTGCTTTCATGGAGTGGATTGAAGGACCGCATCCCATCCCAGAGAAGTTGACGAACATGTCAGTTATTGTGCAGGGGTGTGTGTGTGTGTGGGGGGGTGGGGGGGGGGGTCGTTGGGTAGCGACCAATGACACAGCACAACTGACTTTCCATGGAGTGGAATGAAGACCGGCATCATCCCAGAGAATGTGAGAACATGTCAGTTCTTGTGCAGGTGGTGTTGTGTCGTGTGCGGGGGGGGGGGGGGGGGGGGAGGGGGGTGGGGTGGGGCTAGTTGGTAGCGAGCATGGGGGACACAGCAACTGCTTTCCTGGAGTGGATGAAGACCGCATTCCATCCCAGAGAAGTAGAAGAACATGTCAGTTATTGTGCAGGTGGTGTGTGTGTGTGTGGGGGGGGGGGGGGGGGGGGGGGGGGGGGGGCTAGTTGGGGTAGCGAGCATGACACAGCAACTGCTTTCATGGAGTGGATGAAGACCGCATCCATCCCAGAGAAGTGAGAAACATGTCAGTTATTGTGCAGGTGGTGTGGGTGGGTGGGTGGGTGGGTGGGGGGGGTGGGGGGGGGGGCGGGGTAGTTGGGTAGCGAGCATGACACAGCAACTGCTTTCATGGAGTGGATGAAGACCGCATCCATCCCAGAGAAGTGCGGACTTATCAGTTATTGTGCAGGTGGCGTGTGCTCGTGTGTGTGTGTGTGTGTGTGTGTGGGGGGGGGGGGGGGGGGGGGGGGCTACACACACATACGTACACATGTATACACACATACACACTCTCTCCCCGTATCCACACACACATACTTAGATACATACACACACATACACACATTAACACATACACTTACACACACATATACACTCACATATGCACATGAACACACATACACACACATGTACACTCACATACACACATGAACACACACACATATACACACATGCACACGTACACACACATACACACAAACACACATACGCTCACACACATACACTCATACATACATTAACACACACACATATACACACACATACAGTCCCACACACACATACACACGTACACACCCACTCTTCTCTCTACAGGTACATCCTGATGTGTGAGGGAGATCACCTGTTCCTGCGTCCCATGCCAAACATCATGAATGGCGAAGGTCAGGGTGCATCCAAGTTCACTTACATCGGTAAGTCCGCCTGACTTGGGAACTGAAATGGATTTAATGGAATCGTTACATGGCTAGGGGCAGGGTGCATCCAACTTCACTGGCATCGGTAACTCCACCATCTAACTTGGGAACTGAAATGAATTTAATTTAATTGTTACATGGCGAAGGTCAGGGTGCATCCAAGTTCACTGACATCGGTAAGTCCACCTCCTGACTTGGTATTTTACATAGATGGTAATATGTGTAGGGATCGGCATATCATATGATTCTAACCAAAGGCGAGTATGATATCATATGATATCATACAAATTGCACCATGTGATATCGTGTATGAATGGTAACTTTAGCCTAGCCAGACTGCCGGCATCATATATTCATATTATATCATATGATATCGTATGATGACACGATATCATATGAAATCATATCGCCTACCTATATATATGTGTGTTCAGCTAACTATGGGAACTCTGAACCTCGTGAATGGCCAGGGCCAGGGTGCACCCAAGTCCACTGACATTGGTAAGTCCACCTTCAGCACCGGGAATTGATTTCGATTAAATTTGCCCCAGTGAAATGGAATAGTGCATTTTTTTTTTTTCAGCAGAAAACTATGGATGCCTAACAAATTAAGCTGGTTTTGAGCAAACACTTTTTATTCCGAACGTCGGTCGCCTTCCGCCACTGCCAACAGCAAAACTTAATGACTGATAAGGAGTGAGGAAGGTGCCCACAAAGGTATTTATTTGATTTTGATTGAATATAATTGTTACATTAGTTTTCAGCAGCCAACTATGGGCATGCCAAACAATTTAGGGGGGTTGCTAGCAACCCGTTTTATTCCCTGATGACGTTTCGCCCTTCCTCCACTGCATGGTGACTCATGAATGATAAGGAGAGAGGAAGGTGCCCACATAGGTATCTCCCCCACCATGGTCAACAGGAGAGGAACGATCGTGAGAAGGACTAAAAAAGCACCAAAACCACAAATAAAAACTACAAACCCAACCACCAAGCCACCCAACGGGACCAAAAACCCAACCCACCAAACCCAACCCACTAAACCCAAACCCACCAAACCCAAACCCACCAAACCCAAACCCACTAAACCCAAACCCACCAAACCCAAACCCACCAAACCCAAACCCACCAAACCCTTCAACACCAACCCATTCAACACCAACCCATTCAACACCACCCCTTCAACACCACACCCACCAACACCAAGCACAAACACAACATTTACAGTTCCTGGGACATACGCCGAAATTGTCCCCACATTTGTTATATGCCTTGATAATGATAAGAAGTGAAGAAGGTGCCCAGATATGAATCTCCCCCACCATGGTCCATATGATTGTTGATTCCTTCATCCTTACACAACAACACCAACACCCCCAAACCAAAACCCACCAACACCCACCCAATCCACCCAACCCACCCAATCCACCCAATCCACCAAATAAAACCCACCAAAACAACCAAGCCACCGAACCCAAACCCAACAACACAAACACCAAACACCCAATTTACATTTCCTGAGAAATATGCCGAAATATGCCGAAATTGTTCCTAAGTTTGTTTTATGCCCAGTTAGAGATAAGGAGCGAAGAAGTTGCGCACATAGGAATCTCCCCCGCCTTGTTCAACGTACTTGTCACTTCCGTCATCCTACACAGCAACTAAAAACCCAAATCTTTCAAACCCAACCCACTGAGCACAAACCCAAACCCACCAAACCCAATCCACCAACACCCAACACCGAATTCACAGTTCCTGAGAAATATACTGACATCGCTCGCAAGTTTGTAGGCCCTGTTAGTGGTGAGGAGTGTAGAAGGCACCCAGATAGGAATCTCCCCCACCAAACGCGACCCACCAAAAACAAAAACCCAAGTGCACCAGACGCACCAAACCCAAACCCAACAACACCAACACCTAACACCCAATTCACAGTTCCTGAGAAATATGCCGATATCGTTCGCAAGTTTGTGGGCCCTGTAAGTGATGAGGAGATTAAGAAGGTGCCTCAGATTGGAAACTCCCCCACCATGGTTTCGGTCAAGGTGAGGCTTTTATATATATATGTAAATATAAATATAAAACGGATATAATATAAAATAAAATAAATGTATATTAGTATATATATTTAGGACGGGCATATTTCAGTGATGATGGGGCTTATTAGAGTCTGGATGGGGCGTATTTAGGCTCATTAGAATTTGGACTGGGCATGGTTTAGAGTGTGGATGGGGCTTTTATAGTGATGATGGGCTTATAAGATACACATACACACACGTACACATACTTACACACATAAACACACATACTTACACGCACATACATACAAACACACATACATACACTCACACACACACACACATACACACACATACACACACGCACATAGATATACACACATGCACACACATACATACACGCACACACATAGATATACACACATGCACACACTTACATACACGCACACACATAGATATACACACATGCACTCACATACATACACGCACATAGATATACACACATGCACACACATACATACACGCACACACATAGATATGCACACATGCACACACATACATACACGCACACACAGATATACACACATGCACACACATAGATATAACAACTGAACACATCAACATGCACACACATACACACAACATACCACATAATACACACAAAACATATCATCCCCATACCCACAAGCACATAGAATACACACGAACAAGATATACACACATACACACACATACATACACACGCATACACACACATAAACACACACATACATACACACATACACCACATACACACATACACACACACACATTAACACATACACACCACCATACATAAACAACATACACACACACACCTACACACAGCACATAGACATCCACACGCATTACACACCCATACACACACACATAAACCACATACACCCACCACACAACAATACAACATCCAACCATACTAAAAAAATCAATACACCACATACCACAGCACATAGATATCCACACATGCACATACTCCAACACGTAACCTCACACATGCACACACTACATTACACGTACCCTACGCACATACACACTACTCTCTCCCCTCCCCCCACGCAGGCGTTCCCTGATCCCCCCCGTGGTACCCCCCCCCCCTGGCCTCTCCACCCCGTGCCCCCTCCCCCCCCCGCGACCCCCCCCCTCCCCCCCCATTCCAATCCCGGCACCACCCTGTCCCCCCCATCACCTGTCACCCCCGTACAAAACCATACACGCAGCGGATGTGATTCGTAACACCCCACGCCCCCCCTCGGGAACACACCACATGCCCTCTCGTCGATCCACCCCGCCCCGCTCCATTTAGATCCCCCCACCTCCCTACCCCCCCCACCCCCGCCAACCCCACATTCCGCCATCTCGACATTTTTCGGTCACACCCCCGCATCCACCAACATTGCAGCCCACCAACCAAACTATCCTCCATTTCCAAAGTAGCACAATCGTCCGTCACGGAACCCCAACACCCTTGGTACCCCCCCCCCAGTCTACCATCCTTCCACCCGTCAATCAAGGAAGTCGACATCTACTTCCGCCCAATCACCACCTCCCCCCTCGAAACGGACTCTTGGCACATGGGCTTGCTTCTCACAGAGACTTCCCGGCTCTTGTGGCTGCCCCCCTTCGTCCTGTTTCAGCCCAGACCCATGGTCCCCCCGTCCCCCCCGGCTCCCCCTACAGAGACACGCAGAGCGCATAGGCTTCCACCTATGACCTTGCTCCTCATTATTATTCTTGCCCCCAACCCCGCCCACAAAACCCAGCCAACCCCCCCACCTCCACCGCACACCAGCCCCCCCAAAACCCACGCCCCACACGCATGGTTTAACTCCTCGGAATAGGCATCACGTATGCCCGGAGGAGGGTTAAGCCTAGTTGCATATCACACGGTTCCCTCGCCGAGCAATGATCCCACAATCCCCCAAACCAAACCCCCCCCCCCCCAACCCAACCCACCCTCAGCCCCCACATCCCCCACGACCAAACCGGTCCCAACCTCGGACATATGCGCTAGCACCAATGCAGAGGATCTCTCCCTCCACCCACAACTCCCCTTACCGTGACAACCCGAAAGCGACAGGATACAAATCACAAAAGGAAGTCCAAGTGGATACCTCTGCCAACACATCCCAAACCAAATCACCCACTTATCCCTTCCCCCTTCCCCGTCCCAACCCCAACCTAACCCAATACAAGGCCACCCACAAATTTTTTACCCACAACAGCCACAAAAGACATGGTTTCCGACCTTCAGTATGCTGAAATACTGGCTCATCCACCGTATGACAAGGAGGAGGTAAGAATATGATAATCAGTTCATTTATCCTTGCCCAACAACCCCAAACCAAAACCCACCAACCCAACCCACCCAATCCAGCCCACCAAACCCAATCAGCACAAAAGCATGGTCCAACCTAGTGACATACTGGCTCATCCACCGTATGACAAGGAGGAGGTAAGAATATGATAATCAGTTCATTTATCCTTGCCCACCAATCCCAAAACCAAAACCACCACCCAACCACCCAATCAATCCCACCAACCCAGATCAGCAAAAAAGCATGGTCAACTAGTACATAGGTCATCACCGTATGACAAGGAGGAGGTAAGAATATGATAATCAGTTCATTTATCCTTGCCCAACAATCCCAAACCAAAACCCACCAACCCAACCCACCCAATCCACCAAACCAACCCGCCAAACCAAACCCACCAAACTCGACCCACCAAACCCAATCAGCACAAGACCATGGTCCAACCTAGTGACATACTGGCTCATCCACCGTATGACAAGGAGGAGGTGGGGATATGATAATCAATTCATTTATCCTTGCCCAACAATCCCAAACCAAAACAAACCAATAAACCACCATAAACCCAACCCCAGCACAAGGACCATGGTTCCAAAACCTAAGTGGATACTGTCTCACCAATTACGGTTTATGACAAGGAGGAGGTGGGGATGTTATAATCAATTCATTTATCCTTGCCCAACAATCCCAAACCAAACCCCACCAAACCCAATCAGCAAAAAAGCATGGTTCAACCTAGTGACATACAGGCACATTCACGATATGACAAGGAGGAGGTGAAACAGCTGTCTTTGTGTGGTCACACAGTTGTCTTTGTGTGGTCACACAGTTGTCTTTGTGTGGTCACACAGTTGTCTTTGTGTGGTCACACAGTTGTCTTTGTGTGGTCACACAGTTGTCTTTGTGTGGTCACACAGTGTCTTTGTGTGGTTACACAAGTTTCGGCTTGTTGGTGGTCACAATTGCTCTTTGTGTGGTCACCACAGAGTCTTGTGTGGTTTCACACAGTTGTCTTGTCCCTGTGGTCACACAGTTGTCTTTGTGTGGTCATACACCCAGTGTCTTTGTGTGTGGTAACCAGCGTCTTGTGTGTCCAACAGTGTCTTGTGTGTTCACACAGTGGTCCCCTTTGGTGGCAACAGTTGTCTTGTGTGGTCAACACAGTTGTCTTGTGTGGTCACACAGTTGTCTTTGTGTGGTCACACAGTTGTCTTTGTGTGGTCACACAAACGGACAACATGGGGGCCCTGGGGGCTACGGCCCCTTAAATGGGGAGGGCTCTGCCAAAAACAATTATAAAAACAACAATTCACTTGTGTTGTGTTGCTGTTGAAGAAACAAACAAAGGGCAAGCCTTACATAGTCACCTCACATACCAATGTTCTACACTTAGGAGGGCAACCTGCCCCAAAAATCTAACAACCCCCCCCCCCCCCTCCTGGTCATTCGCTAGGACTGGAACAAACATACACACACACATGCACACACTCGCACACACTCTCATATGCACACATACATATTCCCACTCCACTGCCTCCGTCACCTGTCTGCAAAACAACTGCAAGGGCAAGCCCTTCTACATCGTTCACCTTAAAATAACCAAATGGTCACTTGTCCTGATACCTAATCTGCGTATACAACAAAAAACAAAACCATGTTGACAACAACAACAACAACAACAGCAGCAACAGCCGGCCCAAATACCCGTTGACAACAACAACAAACAAAACAGTGCCAATAACCACTGTTGACACAACAACAACAACAACAACAACAACAACAGTGCCAATACCACGTTGACAACAACAATAACAACAACAACAACAGAGCCAATACCACGTTGACAACAACAACAACAACAACAAGAACAGTGTCAATACCACGTTGACAACAACAACAACAACAACAGTGCCAATACCACGTTGACAACAACAACAACAACAACAGTGCCAATACCACGTTGACAACAACAACAACAACAACAACAACAGTGCCAATACCACGATGACAACAACAACAACAACAACAACAACAACACAACCGTCCATACCCACGTTGACACCAACAAAACAACAACAACACAGTGCCAATACCCGTTGACAACAACAACAAACCACAACCACAGTGCCAATACACCGTTGACAACAACAACAACAACAACAAAACCGTGGCCTACCACGTTGACAGCAGACAAAACAACAACATGCCCCATACCACGTTGACAAACAAACAAGCACGTATTGGTTGCCTGTCTGCAGAACAACTACGAGGGCAAGCTTTAATCGGTCCGCCTACTAACACTGTTTTACACTTCGGAGGGCAACCTGCCAAAAATCTAAACAACCCCCCCCCCCACCCTCCCCCCCCCCCCCCCCCCCCCCCCCCCCCCCCCCCCCCCCCCCCCCCCCCCGCCCCCCCCCCCCCCCCCCCCCCCCCCCCCCCCCCCCCCCCCCCTCCCCCCCCCCCCCCCCCCCCCCACCCCCCCCTCTCCTGGTCATTCGCTAGGACTGGAACACATATACACACACACATGCACGCACTCACACACACATATGCACAAATACACATTCCCCCTCCACTGCCTTCGTCACCTGTCTGCAGAACAACTACGAGGGCAAGCCCTTCTACATCGTCCACCTCACCTACCCAATGTTCTACACTTCGGAAGGTAACCTTACTACCGACAAGAACGAGTCTGTGTGGGGCTTCGACAAGCGTGTGTGGGGCGACAAGGCCCCCCCCAGGAACCTAACACCTCCACCTGCCAACGTCGCCAGTGTCAACAAGTTTGCTAGTCTGATCATCAACATGATGAACGAGGCAACGGCTTCTATACCGTGCTGGGATCAGTACGTTGCAGATAAGACTGTCACCAACCAATGCTAGTGGGGCTTTCACAAGCGTGTGTGGGGCGACAAGGGGATAAGGCCCCCCCCCTGCCCCCCCTTGGGACTAACTCCTCCACACGCCGGTGGAGCTAGTACTAAATGATGAACGAGGCTACAGCTTATATTACTCCTTGGTCCCGCCTCTAACGACCATGGCAGGGAGCTTGTCTGTCGTGGCCAATAGGGGTAGTGGTGAATGTTCGTTTGGTCAAGGGTGGGTATCTCCCACAAACCCTAAGTGTGCCTACCCTTTTGTAGGAGTGGCAACGCCATTCGAACTGAACCCTTGGTTTCGCTGGTTGGTGTCGGAAGACCCACCTCCTGGGGTGACAGTCCTATCACAACTTCAAAAAAAAGTCCTTGCTGGGATCAGAACGGTGCTGATAGGACTGTCACCACCCAATGCTAGTGGGGCTTGACCCAGGGTGTGTGGGGTGACAAGGCCCCCACACCCCCACCCACCCCAGGGACTTAACCCCTCCACTCGCCAATGGAGCTAGTACCCAACATGATGAACAACGCTACAGCTTATATTCCTTGCTGATAGGACTGTCACCACCCAATGATAGTGGGGCTTGACCCAGGGTGTTTGCACAGCAACCTCATTAAGCATTTGAAGCGTACCCTCGTGAAGCATGTATGCTTGTTATTGGCAGCAGTACATTTTCATGAGATATTTATTTGCACCATGATGGTGATTCGCAACCCCATCAAGTGTTTGCAATGACACCTAATCAAGCAGTTGAAGCACGACCATATGAAGTGTTTGAAGTGTGACCTCATTAAGCAGGTTACATTTCTTACGATGCAATAACTAGTTACATTAGAGCCGCGGGGGCTCGCATAGATAGTCAACGTAAACAGGTTAGGTCGTAGCGTCGTACTGCCACTAGGGCATACGCAAGCTAGCGGGCACATGCACGCGAGTGCGCACGCCCATACCATGTGTATGACAACAGTCATAGCATAACATGTATACCTCGATCACGGTCCATTGAGAGATCTCCCACTGTGGTTTGCCCGCAACTTTCAGCTGACCATGTGAAGCTGGAGTGGGTCTAGTGGCAAACTTGACCTTGGATACATAGCTCCAGCCAGCGATTTGGCTGCTTGTCGTCTTTGGCAGTAAAAGTGTGACAAGTGGCATAGAACGATAGCCTATGGATACGTGTGGGGAATGTCTCTGACTCTTTTGGGGGGATGCACCACGAAGAGGGCCTAACAAGCTAGAGCCAAGTAACCAAGCTCAAGTTCCTGTGGGCCTGTGCCACCTCAGGTTGAACTTGCGTGACCAGTCATATACAAGGCATGGTTACAGGCCTGTGCACACTGTGCACTCCAGACCCTGAACACCAGTATCGCAGTGATACAGATGACCCTCAACACCAGCAACTTGACCTTCACTTGGTTACATAGCTCCAGCCAGCAATTTGGCTGCTTGCCGTACTGTCCTCTGCCGTCTTCGGCAGGAAATGTGAGCTTGCACTTGGTTACATGGAGTCACCGCTCCAGCCCTGAAGGCTGCTCGCCATCTTCGTCAGTGAACTTGAGCTTGGTTTCATGGCCTTCCAGCCTTTAAGCTCTTCGCTGTCTTAGGCACTAAACTTGGACTCGAACTTGTTAATATGACGTCTGCCCAGTGCCCACTGCAACAACACGAAAGTTGAACTTTGTTACCGGCAATTGAACTTGAGCTTGGTTGCATGGCTCCAGCCAGCAATTTGGCTGCTCGCCGTCCTAGGCAGAAAACAAGTATTAACCAAGAAAAATATAAAAACATTCCAGACTTTAAGGCTGCTCACTGGCATGGAGTAAACTAGAAATTGAACCTTGGCGCTGTATTTGAACTTGAACTGGGTACGTACACATATTAAAACACGTGAGACCCATCCAGCCATCGATTCGATACTGTACAATTACATCAAAGTCAATGAAGGTAAATCCAATTCAATTTCATACAAATCAAATCAATTAAATGCATCCAATTCACGTAAAAGCAATTCGATTTGGTGACATTGAATTTAATTTTAAACGCCACATTAAATTTAAATCAATTAAAATATTTTCAATGTAGAACTCTCATAATTTCATTCGGGACGCGTTTCCGGGCGCCCTTAATTGTACTACTGCCGCCTGCCTTGATGTCCGCAAGCTACACTTGCGACTATCTTATCTTGTCACGAGAACTACCACCGAGTCTGCACTCTGCAGTCCCTGCATTCTACAAAAACAAGCATCCTGCGATCCGCAAACTTTTATTCTAATGCACGCCCATATTATTTTGCTTGGCTACAATTTTGAAACTTCAGTTCGTAGGGGCCTCACAACGTGTCAGCCTGATGCCGATGCCAACGAATGACAACAGATGCCCAAGCCAACAGTCTGCAACAGGGTACTTCAAATGGCCAAATTGGCCAGCGCTTTAGCACACTTGAAAACAAAAAACTGCGCTGTGTAGTGCAAAAAGCGCAGAAATTCCTTGCTGCGCCCACAGGGGGATGCAAAAAACTGCGCTTAAAGCGCAGAGGGGGTCAAAAAGTCAGCGCTCAAAAGCGCAAAAGCGCGCGCTTTGAATTACCCTGGTCTGCAACATTCCGGATTGGGCATGCCGATGCTTCAGCCAAGCCACCGGTCGCTCGGAAACATGCAATACCGTAAATGACTGATGCATCAGCCAACGTTTTGGAATCCGAAAACATTCACCGGGCCAGACCAGAGAACAGATGGCACATTTCGCAAATAAACATTAAAAGCGTGCTTGGTGCGATTTATCTTGCCTATAAAACGCTTACGCCCTATGCTCCAGCCAAGCATCTGAATTCCGAAATCCGAAAGAGTTTCCCACATCTGGGTGCCCAATTGACAAAAAACGGATCAAAACGTGTATCATTTGTTATGCTACGGCATGTAGCAGTAGTATAGCGTGATACATATACGCACGTGTAGGCCGCGTGACCGGCACCGGTACCTACCTGCCGGGTCCTAGGCCAATGCCAGCTATGGCTACGTACTGGCGCGGCTCTAGAGCCCTGCGGTAGAACCTAACCTGTCCTACCATATGCTATGGAATGCTGCTTAACTAGCACCCATATATGTAAGCTCCGTCATCTAAATACCGAACTGGTTTATCGGACGTGCCCGATGTATGTATGGTCTTATGCATCTCCTTGCTCCAGCCTTACCACTATTCGTATTGTATAATAATATTTAATGCATGTCTGCGCCAGACATGTCTGACTTGATGCCTTGATGGTCCTCAATCACACAAAAATCACAGGCGTGAGTGTCCTAGTCTTTAAGCACATTGTTTATGTGCAATCCCTGTTTAGGAATTATGAGGATGCAATTGGGTGCGTAAAACCCCTAAATCCATACCGTATCTAATCTTTGGAAATGTTAAGTATTCATATTTTAGAGGGGGGAGGAGGAGGGGGGGTCAGCCTTCCTCGATTTTTTAGGCTTTACACAGCGTTACAGGTAATGATTTTACTTCTGGCTATTCGCAAATTTATTTAGACCGTCGTTAAAAACGCAGTTCCGGGCATCAAATGCGACAGGGTACTACTTCTTGCCAAATTGGTCAGCGCTTAAAGCGCACAAACATCAAATTGGTCAGCGGTGTGGGCTTGAAAAACTGCGCGAAACGCGCAGAGGGGCTCAAAAAGGCAGCGTGGCACCGCGCTGCCGCTTAGTAGTACCCTGGTACCCGAGGTCGGAAACTGACTGGCTAGGCCCCAGTGCCACCCTATATGACGCAGGAAGGCCACTCTTTAGCTATTTTCATCGAATATCCTTGGATTCCCTGGCTCGCCCTTGTGGAATAAGCTGAAGGAGTGAAGGATACACTGTATCATACACATGCTAATAGCCTAGTTACGCTGGCCACTTCAGCACACTTCAGCTCGCGTTCCTGGCGAACGACCTGACTTCGGCAGAGCCCTGCTTATACATAAGTACCCCACTGGACAGGCAGACGTAACAGCGTCCTAACAGGCATTTGAGTCAAATGAGTCAAATGATTTGACGCTCTGAGATCGCGACGCTGTTGTGATTTCGCGAAGAATTACCTGTATTACTAGCTCCTGCCGGGAATATCCACTTTTACCACGCAGCGCAGTGGCGCAGTCATGCCGCAGATTTTGCATCCTCCCCTCCCTGGTTTCCGTATTCAGGCAGCTACGCATAGCTGCCCTCCAAATTCCATGCTTGCTGGTGCGCGTGGTTCGATCTCTTTGGCCACCCTAAGATACAGTGTGTGATTCTGCTGGCCAGCACCGGCCCCGGGCACGTACGCGCAGCACCGGGCAGCTACGCGTAGGTGCCCTCCACAGGCCATAACCAGACCCGCACCGCCAACAGTATACATTTCTGGCAGTGACAACATTTCTTTATCTCGGCTGTGATTTTGCCCAATTCGCTGTCCCCGACCTCCTCAGGTGAGAAGCTCCCTGTTCGGCACTCTTGTCTCGCCCTGCCTACCTTGGTTGCCCCTGGCTTGAGTGCTCTCGGCGTGTCTCCATTCCCGACCCGCCCCACCCCGCCCGCGTCCGCCCCGCGCGCCCCGCCCTTTTGTTCGAACTCCTACGGCTCGTCCCCGCATACGGCTCACCTCCCAAACGCAGCCAATTCGCCTCCGATCTGCTCCCGCGACACCCCTGTCCACCACCTCGGTTCTTGCTCCCACCCTAATGTACGTTCCTTTCATATTGCCCGACACGACCACGCCGTCCTCAAAATCCCCCACACCATTTCCCGCGGCTCTCCCGGCACTTCCGCTTTCTTCGTGGTTTCTTTCTCCCGCAGCCTGCCTCTCTCTCTTCTTATATTCCGTTGTCTCGCTAAATCTTGTGCACCTCTGCAATGTCACTCCATCCGCTAGCCCTCATGATCATGACGCCTTCTCCACCCCAGGTTAACAATGGCCCTCATCGCCAGCCTGGCTCTCGTCCTCGCGGCATGGCTTCTGTTTGGAAGCGTGACTGCCGGTTCTGCCCAGCGCAAGCTTACTCAGGTGATTTTCTCTCGGATCGTCCTCTCTCTATCGCTCCCGCCTCAAGCATCTCCTGCTGCATGCCCTCCTCACTGTATTGCCGCACTCTCCCTTCCCTCCTCTGCCTAGCTCTCTCCAGCTCCACCCAAGTACTTCTTCCCAGTGGCCAACTGTTGCTCATTTGGATTCCACCCACATTCCGCTGCCCTCTCCTACTCCATTTGGCTCACCCATGCACTGCTTCGATCCTTTTTTCTATGATCGGTGCTACCCATTTTGAACTGTTTGCGCTAGAGCAGCTGAATGCCTGAATCAAAAGCATTTAGGAATCGAGGCACTACACGTCGCTCATCTCATGAAGGACTCGAGGCACTACATATCGTTCATCCTTTTAGGACTTGAGGCACTCCATGTCGTTCATCTGATCACTACAGCCTTTAGGACTTGATGCACTACATGTCGCTCATCTCATTTATGACTTGAGGCACTCCATGTAGCTCATCTAATCACTACAGCATTTATGACTTGAGGCACTACATGTCGCTCCTCTGATCACTACAGCATTTATGGCTTGAGGCGCTCCATGTCACTCATCTGATCCTCCACCCGCTGCAGACTGACACCTTGCCTTCAACTGACGAGCTGCCAACTGATACTGGCCCCTTGCCTTATAGCGACAAGCAGCCAATTGAAGCCTTCGCCAAAGAGCCGGCCGAATCCAATACCTCTGGCCGTCGCCTGCTAGGTGAGCAAAGCGATGAATGGTGAACAAGGTGAAGTTATTGGATTTATGAAGAACTTCCATTCTGCGAAAACATTTGCCAAGGATGTTTTTATTAATCAAGAACGAAAGTTGGGGGCTCGTAGATCTTTTGATCTTGTTTTAGTCGGCTACTCCCTGCAACCTTCCTTGTACTAGGCCAGAATAATACTAGGCATGCTTCCCTTGGTTATGATTTGAGCTGTTCCATGTGTTGACCTTGTTTTATTAGGCTACTCCCTAGGACCTTCCCGTTACTAGGCCAGAAATACAAATACCAGATTTGGCACCTTCACTCCAGCTCTTCAGCAATTGAGGTTTGAAACATTAAAAACATACATCTCTGTCTCTGTACAAGCTATACAACAATTTTATAATACAACAATATTAATTCGGGACAGATGGCACCCTCTTTGCCCCCTAAAATTACCCCCCCCCCCCCCCCCCCCCCCCTCCTGTTAAATTGCTGTATTTGGTCGATCGACAGGTTGTACCTCTGACGTGTATTCCAACTGCCCTGGATGGGCCAACTCGGGATATTGCGACCCTCAGTGGGTTGTGGAAGACCGACGCATTGGCTCAGATTTGTGCCAGACCTCTTGCGGCAGATGTGGTGAGTCCCTGGATACCCCAATAGCTGCCTGCTGTATGGTACAGAAAGTGTGCACCCTCTTGCTGTCCATTACTTCCCATAGTTGGGCTGGCTGCTGTGGCATCCCAGCACCCTGTCCCCCCACCCCCCCACCTCCCAGCTCCCTAAACCCTGTCCCCCGCCCCCCTAATATCACCCCCTGTTGTTTCACTTTAAGCGAGTTCAAGCAACTAGTGTAAACCAGGTTGGTCTCTTTCTCAAACTACTTCTCAGGCAAAAAGCAGTCGTTTTAGACTGCACTTATTTGGTAGGGCCTTGGCTCTCTGCCTGTCTTGGCATCCTTCCCTTTATCCTCGTAACTTTTGCTTCGCCTCGGTTCCTTGTTGAGACCAACCGAACCGTAAGCACCTTTGATCAGCTGACCACCATTGAATTCATTAGTTGGGTTGGCGTTATGCTGTTTACATGATAGTTTGGCAGGTCTGTATCATTTACCCATTCACCTAGTTGGGTTGGCTTTATGCTGTTTACATGATAGTTTGGCAGGTCTGTACCATTTACCCATTCACCTAGTTAACCTGTATGCAGTATGTTGAACAATGATCAACGTATGTGATAATTCTGTGCAGGAAATGGTCAGTGCGCCAAATGCTGGCTTACGGCAGCTAGTGGAGGTTGCAAATGCGATAATCAGTGCGACTGCCTTGCTGGTGAGTGGATAACACAACTGATACATGTGGATAATACAACTGATACATGTGGATAATACAATTCATACATGTAGATAATACAACTGAATGAAAACGCGTTTACTGGGACATTGACCTCCACTGACCTACCTTATCTTCTTACCCACCTTATTTTCTGACCTACCAGTTTGGCTCCCAGGTACTGTTTGAATATTTATCCATGTAACAGGTGAGGTGTTCACCACATGTGTGCCCCTTCCCCCAACCAGGGATTTCCCCCCGCTTAATATAGGGATCACTAGATTGACCCAGTTTTGACAAAGTAACGCTATACAAATGTTAAAACAAGTTGTTTGTTTTTCATAAATGGCCCTCAAAAGCTAAACAAGGCTGTAAAAGCTATAAAGAGGGACAAAACGCTGTCCCTGGAGGAGGCCTGAAACCATGATGAAGCTAGACAACACCCACTTTCAGATTTGAAAACAATCCCTGTTCCCAACCCGCACCCAACCACCCACCACCCAGTCACTTACCCCCACCACCCACTCACCAACAAGCCACAACCCGCAACAATCCACACCACCAACTCACCCCCAACCCGCAGCAGCCCCAACGGTCCGTTTGGTCGGTGGAAGCTCCAACTCCCAAGGTCGTGTGGAGGTCTACAAAGATGGGCAGTGGGGCACCGTGTGTGACGACATGTTTGACTCCAACACCAACGCAGCCAAGGTTGTGTGTCGCCAGCTAGGATTGCCCTGGACTGACGCAAGGGTGGATACCTCAGTCACAGGAAATGCCGGTCTTGAAATCTTGATGGACGAAGTCCGTTGTGGGGGATCTGAGTCTTCACTGCTAGACTGCTCTCATGTGTCCAAGCACGACTGTGACCATACAGAAGATGTTGGTGAGTTTATTGATAAGCAGATTGATTGATTGATAAACAACAATTGGGTGAGTTGTGGGGGCTCTATGTCTCCACTGCTAGACTGCACTCATGTGTTGAAGCACGACTGTGACCATACAGAAGATGTTGGTGAGTTGATTGATTAACAGATGACCCTCAACACCCGCAACTTTTTGTTTAGTTGTGAAAGGACTTTCACCTGACACAAACCAGCGACACCGAGGATTCAGTCCGACTGTGGACACACCGAGGATGTTGGTGAGTTGATTGTGTCAGCGGAAAGAGGACAATAGAGAACGAGGGACGATGAGAAGAATTGATGCTTTGGGACACTTACAGAAGAAAGGTGGCGCTCTAAGAGATGCAGGCACTGTCACAATCTAGGGTATAGGGTCCAGGAGAAAGCACGGCTGTGGACACACGGAGGATGTTGGTTAATTGATTGTTAATACTTAGGCCATGTATTGAACGTGTTAGCTCAATGACTCATCCTTGGGGATCGGCATATCATATGATGTTGGCCAAAGGTGAGTATGATATCATATGATATCATGTCAAATCGTATCATGTGATATTCTATTTAAATGGTAAGTTTGGCATAGTCAGACTGTCGGCATCATATGATAGCATATGATTGCATATTGCAGTTGCTCATGCTTTGGTGCTAAGTGTAATTGGAGTGCTAAGTGTAATTGGAGTGCTAAGTGTAATTGGAGTGCTAAGTGTAATTGGAGTGCTAAGTGTAATTGGGGTGCTAAGTGTAATTGGAGTGCTAAGTGTAATTGGAGTGCTAAGTGTAATTGGAGTGCTAAATGCAATTGGAGTGCTAAGTGTAATTGGAGTGCTAAGTGTAATTGGAGTGCTAAGTGTAATTGGAGTGCTAAGTGTAATTGGAGTGCTAAGTGTAATTGGAGAATCAGTCCCATGGCATAGTAAATGGTCATGAAGACAAACATATTCAGTCAAAGTATAGAACACACAGGCTGACTAACATTTGCTGCAAGCATGGTTGCGTGATGACTAATCACATGTGTCCATACTGCGTATGTGAGCGGTGAACATGAAGGAGACACTGTCGTACAATATTTCTCACTCCCACTGCACGCACTGATTGCTCTGGCCTTGTATATGAGCTGTGTCCATGCTGTGTATGTGAGCAGTGAACATGAAGGAGACACTGTCGTACAATATTTCACACTCCCGCTGCACACACTGATTGCTCTGGCGTTGTATATGAGCTGTGTCCATGCTGTGTATGTGAGCGGTGAACATGAAGGAGACATCGTGGTCCAATATTTCTCACTCCCGCTGCACGCACTGATTGCTCTGGCGTTGTATATGAGCTGTGTCCATGCTGTGTATGTGAGCAGTGAACATGAAGGAGACATCGTGGTACAATTTTTCTCACTCCCGCTGCACGCACTGATTGCTCTGCTTTCCCTGTGTACAGGTGTCATTTGCCAAGGGAGTGCAAGTCAAGGTGAGGCAATGCTTGTGTGTATGTAGATGTAGCTGGCGGTGTCAAATGTGTTGTTTAGGAAGGTCTGTGCATACATCCACTGGGCCCAAATTGGATCGGAATTGTCATGATGACAATATATAGGCATGGACCCAAATGCATTCAAATGCATGGACCCAAATTCATTCAAAATGCATGGACCCAAATTCATTCAAATGCATGGACCCAAATTCATTCAAATGCATGGACCCAAATTCATAGGCAAGTTAAAAGGTAACTGAAATATACTTGGTGAATCATGATATGGTATATTCAAAGTAGCCAGCTGATTCCTAAACAGAGTTTCTAAATAAGACAGATCACTATGATAGACTTATGTATCAGATAGTGCATCGAATAAATCGCTATGATATATTTATGTATCAGATAGTGCACACACACACACATGGTGTACTAACACAGTGCCCCCACTACTGCCCCTACACACACACACACACACACACATGGTGTACTAACACAGTGCCCCCACTACTGCCCCTACACACACACACACATGGTGTACTAACACAGTGCCCCCACTACTGCCCCTACACACACACACACACATGGTGTACTAACACAGTGCCCCCACTACTGCCCCTACACACACACACACACACACACATGGTGTACTAACACAGTGCCCCCACTACTGCCCCTACACACACACACACACACATGGGTACTCACAAGTTGACCAAACTACTGCCACACACAACACCACACAATGGTGTACTACACAGTGCCCCCAACCCCCACTACTACACCTTACACCCCACACAACACATGGTGTACAACCCCGTGTCCCCCATACTGCCCTTACCACACCCACCAAACAACAAACACATGGGTAAAACACAAGTGTCCCACTATGCCCCTCACACACACACCACAAACATGGTGTACTACACCACAGTGCCCCCCACACCTACCGTGACCCTACACACACAAACACACACACACCACATGGTTACTAACAACAGTGCCCCCATACTGCCCTACACACACACAACACATGGTGTACTACCCACAGTGCCCCCAAATAATGCACCTACAGAAGAAAACAACTTGCCCCGCGGTTATCGGCTACAGTGTTCGCTCCAGGTGGACCATAATGGAAATGGAATTGAAATGTATAATGGTGGTTGTGGCAAGGTTGCTCAGACTGCTGCCAGCATGTCTGCAAAATGTAACGCTGATTCGAGATGCAAGGCCTTCAATGTCTATGGCGCCGCCAACAATGGATGCATCAAGACAGAGTCTGCCATAAACAGAGACCCGGAGAATGCAGTGCAGTGCTTCTACACAAGAGGTGCGTGCAAAGTGTGTGCAGACATTTTCTTTTGCATGTGTTTGTAGGTGCAAACGTTTCATGCAAAACTGAAGTTGTCAGACCGCATCATCGAAAGTTGTTAATTTCACCTCCCCCTCCCCCCCCAACCCCACCACACCCCGGGCTCACTTACAGGCCTCATACCCGGACACCAGGCAGTAAGTTTGTGAATGACCTAGTAAACTGTCAAGATTGCCCCCCCCCCCCCCCCCCCCCCCCCCCCCCATCCCACATTCCCCAGGCCCCACCCCAGCACCCAACCGACACACTTACCCACCGATTTGATCCGTCCCCCCCATCCCGCAATCCCTTAACCAGGTGCCTCCCCAGCCCCCCCCCCCCCCCCCTTAAGCCCCACCCACCCTCTTCCTCCAACCTACCCACTGATTTGATCCGAACCCCCATCCCACAATCTCTTAACCAGGTGCCACCCCAGGCCCCACCCCAAGCCCCGACCCAGCCCCCACCGGCGGTAGTGATGCTCTGTCCCGGCACAACCTGTACCGCTCTCGGCACCATGCTCCTAGCATGCAATGGTCCAGCATTGCAGAGAGCAGTGCCCAAGCATGGGCCAACACGATGGCGAGGGAATGCAACATGTACCACGGAGGCCATCCTGGGATGGGGCAGAACCTAGCTACTAACACCCATCCCTGGACGTGGACCGGAGTGATCGATGCTTGGTACAACGAGGTCAGCAATTACAGGTGTGGCTGATTGGCAGTCATTGTTTGTGGCCAACAAAAATGGAGGGGGGGGGGGGGGGGGGGGGGGCTCAGGGGACGAGGGGACTGCTCAAGTAGTGCAAAAGCTGTGGCACACAACCAAGTTCGCCGTAATGTATACTTTCCCCTACATGTCAATCTGGGCCTGAGATATGTCAACATGTATATGGCTTATATGCTTGATATGCTGCTAATTATTACCTCACTGCCTCGTTACCTCCTTACCTCCTTACCTCATAATTCATTACCTCGTTACCTCCTTACCTCCTTACCTCATTACCTCATTACCTCATAACCTCATTATTTACATCATAGCCTCACTAAGTTGGGTGAGAGAGTCACCAATTGGTCATGTGATACCAAAACATTGTATACATTTAATCCGAGAACATTCTTAAACTTCTAGCCATGAGATATAGTAGGGACATATTAACGATTGAATTAGCTATGCTTTGATTTCTTTTCTCTCTTGCTTTTGACTGCTTTTTCATTGAAATAGTAAGCCAACTTCTGAAGGCATTACTTGGTTGAACAAGGATATTCCCATTTCCTAAAAATGAAACCGAAAAGAAAAACTACATCGAAACTTGGCTTACATATTTAGCAATGAGCAAACGTGCACAAAATATGTGCACATCTAAACAAGCAGTATCGTCATAAATATCCGCACACCCACATTCACAAAAATAAAATCAGCACGGGCAACTCAACCTCAACCTGCACCTGCACCTAACAGGTTCACCAGTACGCCATACACTGACAGCCAAGGCACTGGTGTCACCGGTCATTTTACCCAAGTGGTTTGGAAGGCCTCGACACTCTTGGGATGTGCTAGTGCCTACAACGGTGCATGCAGCGGTTTTAAATACTACTATGCCTGCCACTACTCTGCGACAGGAAATTATGTAGGGGATAGTGCCCATTTGGCCAATGTATTTCGTGCATGACAAGGAGCCATGAATCATGTTGAGTATTGACTGTGTCCAAAGCAAAGTGCACACATGGACTACACATACATGTGCACATAAGTGTGGGTGGACCCCTGGCAGGAGCATCGCGCAGGCCACCAGCCAGGTGGTGAGGTGGCCACTAGTCAAGTAGCCAGAAGCCTCGTGGGCACTGGGTACAAGGCAGGTAGAATTGAAAAGTTGATTAGTTTGTATGCTACAGTCCAGGGCCCCAGGGGTAGGCCAAAAAGGCTTCAGGGACTTGCCCAACCGTATAGGAAGGGCTTTAAAAAGAAAAAGCACTGATTAACTGAACCCCACACAATTGTTCAACCGACGGGGGCCCTGAGTTCGTGCTACAGTGATCATTTAATTCTACAATATCATTTCCAGGAGTAGGCCAAGTACCTAGCTAGCGTGTCCATCCATTTCAAACGTGACGGCCAAGGGCTGTCGACATCTCAGATCCAGCCCATAACCAGGAGTAGGAGAAGGCGACCCCTCATTTTTCAACATTTGATGCTAGGGTTTGTTACTAGGTTAACCAGGATTTGTTGCTAGGGCTTGTTTATACCGGTATGTATGGTGACCAGTATTTGTTTCTAGGGTTTGTTACTATGGTGACCAGGATTTGTTGCTAGAGTTTGTTATTAGGGTATTCCGGATGTGTTCCTAGCAGTATTGACTTTAAAAGAGCACAGTATTGTGTCTCCTGCAGATGTGAGACTTGTGCATCCCGATTTGTATTTTACGAACTGTAACCAATATCACGCATGCTAGATACTTCATGTTACTGCCTCGCCAAATTCCACATCTGGGCATCGTGCTGCCATATACTTCATGTTTCTGCACCATCAAATTCCACACCTGGGCATCGTGCTGCCATATACTTAATGTTTCTGCACCATCAAATTCCACACCTGGGCATCGTGTTGCCATATAACTAATGTTTCTGCCCCACCAAAGTCCACACCTGGGCATATCGCTGCCATATACTAAATGTCTCTGCCCACATCCTTATTACAATCACTGAACGAACGAATACCCTCATCAAAACCTCATACTTATACCTTGCGTGACCTGTCCTTGCTTGATTCTTTTGCTAACGGACTTTGTGGGTATTTAGGTGGCATGCATACCATGTATGCATAACAACCAATTGGAAGTCATACAGTACATATGGCGGACAACCCCCACCCCAAACTATACCTCTACTACGTTATTAATTATAAAGACTCCAGCATGAAGGAGGCTGGCCATTTATCCTGAGTATTATTGTGGAGGATCGGGATATCTTATATCATTTATTATACAATGCGATGAGAATCGCAAAATTAAATTGACAGTGTAGCACGAACTCAGGGCCTCCGTCGGTAAAACGATTGTTTGAGGTTCAGTTCACCGGTGCCTTTTGTTAGCCCATCCTGATATCATGGTTGGGCAAGTCCCTTTAGCATATTTGGGTATCCCTAGTCTCTAGACTGTAACCAGGGTACTTCAAGTGGCCAGCGCTTTAGCGCACTTGAAAACAAAAAAACTGTGCTTTGTAGTGCAAAAAGCGCAAAAATTGCTTGCAGCGCCCACAAGGGGTTGCAAAAAACTGCACTTAAAGCGCAGAGGGGGTCAAAAAGTCAGCGCTAAAAAGCGCGCGCTTTGAATTACCCTGACTGTAACAACGTACTTAAAAGGCTGGGGGCGGCGGGATGAAGGAAATCCTTGCTTGGAAAAGGTGTTAGATAACAGTACAATATTCAATTTCTGATTTCGCCCCCAATCCAAATAGCCTGATATTAAATAATTTATTTTATGGATCCTGCCTGCTGGATCATGGTAAATTAGGCAAGCAAGAAACCATCGTCTGCGTGCGAATCTTCAGCACCTTCGGCATTGTTTGGCTACCACTCGTCCACAAAGGTATTGGTCGTGCTAATTTGTGTTGATTAAAATCCATTGGTAGCCTCATGGTCTGAAAGCTAAGAGCAAATCTCCGAAAATCTAATAATCATCAAGCTATTCGACACTTTGCAATGCCTATTAGTAAATCATACGCATTTTCTGCCGCAACTTTAGTAGCACCGACTGCTGGAAGAATCGCAACCAACAAATGCCCCTACCTTGAAAACCGGTAGGTAATAGTACACCTATGCCACCTGGCCGCTGGACGAACAAATCACAGTTTTGATAAAATAGCGGGTGTTACAAAAGATTGCGTAGTCGAAGACAAGTTGAGCCGAGGAGGGCTACGATTCAGCCCCAATCTTATTATAAAAAGTAGCGCGATAGTAGGTTGTGATATGGTTTAGCGCTTTTGGCCCAGGCAGTAGGGCTTTTGGTTTCTTGGTTTCGGATCTCGATATCTTGCCGACCTGTCGCTGACGTGGCCACGGGGGTGGTCCTCCCGTCCGTACGACGGGCTCAGATGCTAGTATATATTGAACGATATGCATGAAAAGTTGATGCGATCATCATGTTCTGACACTGTCATTTTGCCGTGGGATTATTACCACCGCTAAATGGTGCATCAAACCAAGAGTTGTAGCCGTTTGACGGCAGGTAACTCGGTTGACGGCAGGTAAATTGGTTACTGCCCTTGCCCTGATGGTGCACTGAACCAACAGTTTTAGCCGTTTGACAGCAGGTAACTCGGTTGACGGCAGGTAAACCGGTTACTGCCCCTTGATGGTGGATCAAGCCAAGAGTTTGGTCTTTAACACACCTACTGGAGTAGGAAAGGGAGTCGGACAACATTATAAATTGACTATGTCTAAATTCGCCCTCAATCTAAACAACCTGATATTAAATGCTATATCCTCCCCCCCCCCCCCCCCCCACCCACCCACCCACCCATCCCACCCCCTGGATCCTGCCTGGATCATGGTAAATTCGACATTGGTAGGTAGTAATGACCAAGGTTACCCTGGTCCTTTGAGCATGCCATGTTTTACTGCCGAAGACGGCGAGCAGCCCAATTACTGGCTGAAGCTATGTAACCAAGTTCAAGTTCAACTTAAAGGCAACCCTGGTCCTTTGAGCATGCCATCATTATCATTATCATAATCATTCTCGTCATGGCTTAAGTTAGGGTGATACAGATGCAAATGATGAAATATCTGAATCAATGTAGTCATGACCAAGGCAACGCTGGTCCTTTGATAGCAGCTCAACATCAACATCATCATCCTCGTTATTGTGCATGGCTTAGGGTGATACACATGCTAACAATGAAACCTCTGAATCAATGTAGTTAGACCCAAGGCAACCCTGGTCCTTTGATAGCATGTCATCATCATCATCATCATCATCGTCATCCTCATCATGGTTTAGGTAGATAAAGATGCGTATGATTACATCTCAGAATCAATGAAATCATACCCAAGACGTTCCTGGTCCATTGAGCATGTCAAACTCATCACCATCACCATCACCATCATGGCTTAGGGTGATACACATGCTTACGATGGAACCTCTGAATCCATTTAACCATACCCAGGACGCGGGCACGCCTTAATCCAAAGCTGGGAAGCCATGAATTCATACTCAAGGCGTTCCTCATCCTTTGAGAAGGTCAACATCATCATCATCATCATGGATCAGGGGGATATATACAGATGCAAATGACGAAATCTCTGAATCCATGTGGTCATACCCAAAACGTCCCTGGTCCCTTGAACTCTCTACTGTTCTGCCCACTTCAAAGAGAGGGTTGACTAGGTTGGTGCTCATGCTAGGTGTGATTGACAAGAGGCGCTCCTGTGCTTTCACTGCCGATGTTTCAGGTTTGGATTGGATTTGATTGTCACATGGCTTGTCAGCCAACTCCGGGCTGCTCACCGCCTTCCAATTCCAATTCTCCCCGAATGCTTTGGGTTTAGGTTTCAAGCCGTCTGAATCCTTGCCCCACCAGGCGATATCATTATTGTTTTCTGCTGCACCATCATAATCCGCTGTTGCTGCATACTTGCAGCCCTCTGCTGCTGCATTGGATTCGAGCCTCGGAACATTTTGATCATGGCGTGTCAGAACATCCTGCCCATGATGGCCAACATTGTGGTCGGGAGCATCACTGCTCCTCGTTGTACAGTGAGGGGAGTCTGCAATCCAGATGGGCTCGGTGGTAGAGGCACGCTCTCTCATCTGTGCAACACCGGCAACATCCACCTGAGCCCCCCCACCAGACGAGGATGAAGTTTTACATGCTGTTTCGGCCAACTCTGACCCTCCAAGCGGAGAATAAGTGATACACAGTGGTTCGGCCAACTCTACCTCTGCAGAACCCTGCGGCTTCATGCTACAATTCATCAGCTCAGCCTGGCAAGCTAATCCAGGTTTAGAAACAGTGGTAGAGGCAGGCTCTCCCCTCTGTGCAACACATACAGTATCCACCTCGCTTGACCTGCTCCCTTGCATGGCAGTATCACTGCCCGTCATTGCACAGTGCACCAGCCTAGTACGGCAAGTGAATCCAGATTTAGACGCAGTGGTAGATGCATGCTCTCTCCTCTGTGAAATTCCTACAGCATTCACCTCGCTTGACCCGCGCTGTTGCATGGCAGTATCACTCCCTTGCATGGTAGCGTCACTGCCCCTCATGCTAGAGTGCACCAACCCAGCATGCAGCTCCAGCAGCAGGCCATACTCGGCTGCTGAGAGGGACATGCCCTCCACAGACACCGTGCTGTTGCCGGCACCTTGACTTTGTGATTGTGAGCTGTGCAAGTGCAAGTGACTTGGAGGCTCAATCTCACCACCTGCTGCCTCGTGTTGCTGCGGCTGGAGCACCTGGGCCAACATGCTGTTGTTCACACCCTGGGCCTGTGACTGCCAGCCCTGCATGTGTGTTGGAGCCTCTTGTTGCTGCTGCTGGGCCACCTGAGGCGACGCGCTGTTGTTGACATCCCGTGTCTGTGACCACCAGCCTTGACAGTGTGTTGGTTGCTCTGGTCCACCACCTGAAGCATCTTGTTGCTGCTGGGCAAGCTGAGCCAACGGTTTGAAGTCGTCACTTTGGGTCTGTGACTGCTGCCAGCCCTGAAAGTGTGATGGTGGCTCTGGTCCTGGCTGCCAAACCAGCTGAGCCAACGGTTTGAATTCGTCACCGTCCATCCATGTGACAGCCGAGTTATCATTGCTCCATATTTGAGTTGCCCCGTAACCGTACCCTCCCTCCTCATTCGCATGGCTAACGCAACTACCTGCACCAGCACTAGCACTGTCCCTAGCAACCACCCTAGTGCCAGCCCCAGCTCTAGGATGACCACCAGCACTAGCACTAGCTCTAGGACGATCATCAGCACTAGCACCCTGGTCACCCTTGTCCAGGGCATGCCTGGTGGTGCCAGCACTGACACCAGCACTCGCGCTATAACCAGCACTTGCTCTACCACCAGCACTGCCACCAACACCAGCACTTGCACTAGCACCAGCACTAGCACCACCTATAGCACTTACACCAGCACTAGCTCCCTGGTCTCCATCTTTCAGGACGTGCCAGCTAGGGATGCGATAGATTGATGGCTGGGAGGCCTCCACACGGTAGGTGCGATACTCAGCACTGTCGCAGGCACTACTGCAGCAGTACGAACGTGAGCACCAGCTGGGGGGGCCTTCATATAACGGCAGGTGGCCTTCGTGTGGAGCTCCATGGTCTCCATACAACAGCTTAACCCCCAGCCCCTTATGCAACCGCTGCTGACCATCAAACAACGGCTGATGACCCTCATGCGATCGCTGATGGCTGTTGTACATTTGCCTGTGGCCTCCAAGAAGCGGCGCATCCCCTAGCCCCTCATGCAACCGCTGCTGACCATCAAACAATGGCTGATGACCCGCATGCGATCGCTGATGGTCGTCATGTGATGGTCCATGGCCTCCATGCAATGGCTCATCCCTTAACCCCTCATGCAACTGCTGCTGGCCATCAAACAACAGCTGATGACCCTCATGCGATCGCTGATGGCCGTTGTACAATGGCACATGGTCTAAATACAAGGGTTCATGTTCGTGCCCCTCATGCGATGGATGCTGGTCCTCAAACCATGGCTCATGGCCTTCATGTGATGGCCCATGGCCTCTATACAAGGGCTCATCCCCTAGCCCCTCATGCAACTGCTGCTGGCTATCAAACAACGTCTCATGAGCCTCGATCGATGGCTGATGGCCGTCATACAATTGCCCAAGGCCTCCATACAAGCGCTCATCCCCTAGCCCCTCATGCAACGGCTGCTGGCCATCAAACAACGGCTGATGACCCTCATGCGATGGCTGATGGCCGTTGTACAATTGCCGATGACCTTCAAGCATCCGTTCACCCCCATGACCCTCATGCAATTGCTCATGGCCTTCATACAAGGGTTCGTCTTCATGCCCCTCACGAGATGGATGCTGGTCCTCAAACCATAACCCATGGCCTTCATACATCGGTTCATCCTCATGACCCTGATGCAATTGCCCATGGCCTTCATAAAAAGATTCATGCGCCTCATGCAGTAGCTCATGGCCTCCGAGCAAAGTTCCATGGGCCTCGTGCCATGGCCCCTGGCCTTCAGTCAGAGCCTCATCGGCAGCCCTAAGAGGACCCAGCAACAGGCTACAGTCACCATCACCGTCACAGGCTTTGCGTCTAGAAGCACCTCCACCTCCACCACCACCACCACCGCCACCACTTCTCAGACCCCATGACCTTTCTATCTCCAACTGGCTGCTGATGAGCCAGCTAGCAACACGCTCCATTAGTTCATCTCTTGCAATGTCGTACTGCCGTCCTTTCACAGTACATCTTGGATCTGTTGGAGGTGGCATTGAGGTGTGAGAGTGCGATGGGTACATCACCCCTGCTGGGGCTGAGGTGTCAGAGTGTGATGGGTGCATCACCCCTGGGGCCGAGGTGTGAGAGTGTGATGGGTACTGGGCGGGGAGAGTGCGATGATTATCATACGGTCGTCCATTCACAGTAGATCTTGATTCTGCTAGAGGTGGCAGTGAGGTGTGAGAATGCAATGGGTGCATCGCCCCTTTAGCCGCATCCCCAGGACTATGGGACATAGAGCTATCCATGACAGCTGAGTGCAGCACGTCTGATGCGAGTTGCAGCGCTGCAGTCACAGCTGCGGATGCAGCTGCAAGTGGGCTGTAGCCAACGCCCACTTGGGTCTTGGATGTCTTGGTTGGAGTTACTGCTGCTGATGCAGCAGCAAGAGAGCTGTGACCCACGCTGACAGGTGCACCTGCAAGTGGGCTGTGGCCCTCACCCATTGGGGCATTGAAAGCATCGGTCCCAGCGCTGTACTCCCCATGTGCATGGTGTCGCCCGCCTCTGTGCACCTCAAACCACGCATCACCAGTGACAGCTACCGATGCAACAGCAACTGGGCTGTGGCCCACACCCACTTGGGCATTGGAATCTTTGGTCGGAGTGCCGTACTCTCCATGAGTGTGGAGTGCATCAACTGTACGTTGGCTGTACACGTCATGTTGACTGTACACTTCATGTTGGCGGTCCACATCATGTTGGCTGTACATTTCATGTTGACTGTACATGTCATGTTGACTGTACACTCCATGTGGGCTGTACACTTCATGTGGGCTGTACACTTCATGTTGCTTGTGCACTCCAAGTTGCTTTTGCCCATCATCTTCGCCCCACCCTCCCATACAAGCGGGGGCTACCAGTTGTTGTGTGGGGGGCACCACTTCCCTCTTGCGGCGCTGGTGTAGGCAGTATGCTCGAAGCTTGAAGAAATGGGCAGCAAGCATGCGACCCCAGTAGAAGGTGTCGGCGTCGTCACTCATGCTCTGCTTGGATCCCTGCATCTGCATATGATATTGTATATAAATGATGGGACCAGCATCTCATATGAAGTTGACCAAAGGTGAGTATGATATCATATGATATCATACAAATTGCATCATATGATATTGACATATTGTATATAAATGGCAACGTTAGCCTGGTCAGACTGCCTGCATAACATGGTACCATATGAAGACATGATACAATATGGTATCATATTGATGTTCCCTAAATATATACATACATATTTAGCGGCTAGAAGTGAGCTGCTAAGCTTTGCTGAACTTCCCTTTGCCCTTCTCAACAGGGGTCAAACCTGTAAGGGCAGGGGAGGGGGTTGGGTTGGGCGGGGTGGGGTGGGGGGCGGTGGGTTGTAAGCTTTGCTGAACTTCCCTTTGCCCTTCTCTGACAGGGGTCAAACCTGTGGGGGCAGGGGAGGGGGCAGGGGAGGGGGTTGGGGGCATGGAAAGGGGTGGGGTAGGGTGGGGTGGGGGGCGGTGAGCTGTTAGCTTTCAAACCCCAATAGAAGGCGTCTGCGGCGTCACACAGTCACCGGCTGGATCCTTGCAGCAAGAGCAAGAAGTTGAAATAGAAGACGAAGAAGAAGAAGAAGAAGAAGAAGAAGAAGAAGAAGAAGAGGAAGAAGAAGAAGAAGAAGAAGAAGAAGAAGAAGAAGAAGAAGAAGAAGAGGAAGAAGAAGAAGAAGAAGAAAGAAAAAGAAGAAGAAAAGAAGAAGAAAAAGAGAGAAAAGAAAAGAAGAAGAAAGAAGCAGGAGGAAAGAAGAATAAGAAGAGAAGAAGAGAAGAAGAAGAAGAAGAAAGAAGAAGAAAAGAAGAATAAGAAGAATAAGAAGAAGAAAAAGAAAAAGAAGAAGAAGCAGCTGAAGAAGCATCCACCCTCCACTACACTTAACATATGCGACTCCTTCACTAGAAGCTTGAATTCCTTTCCGTATGCCCCCCCCCCCCCCCCCACACCCCCTTCCCCCCCCCCCCCCACCTCCCCCCCCCCCACCCCACTTACCAAATGCCAACTCCATGCTAAGTGGCTCGTAATAAGAGTTGTGATGCATGTCATCCTTCATTGGCCACCCTTCACTAGAAGCCTGTATTCCTTTCAGCTTGCCCCCCCCCCCCCCCACCACCACCACCACCACACACACCTTCACACACCATCCCCCCCCCCCCCCCCCCCCCCCCCCCCCTCCCACTTACCACATGCAACTCCATGCTAAGAGGCTCATAATAAGAGTTGTGATACATGTCGTCCTTCATGCCACCCTTCACTAGAAGCCTGTATTCCTTTCAGCTTGCCCCCCCCCCCCCCCCCCCCCCCCACCACCACCACCACACACACCACCACCACACACACACACCTTCACACACCATCCCCCCTCCCCCCCCCCCCCCCCCCTCCCACTTACCACATGCAACTCCATGCTAAGAGGCTCATAATAAGAGTTGTGATACATGTCGTCCTTCATGCCACCCTTCACTAGAAGCCTGTATTCCTTTCAGCTTGACCACCCCACCCACCCACCCACCCATACACCCACACACGCACATCCCCACCCCACCACCCTCCACACCACCCCGACCAACCTACCGCATGGGACTCCACGCTTTGTGGCCCACCATAATATTTGCGTTGCAGTCCAGACCATGAGCTCAGGACCTGCAGTGGCAATGGAAAATAGTAGCAAGTATCAGTTGTCAGTTGTTGATGTCAGTTGATGTTAGGTGATATCAGTTGATGCCAGTTGTTGATGTCAGTTGATGATATCAGTTGGTATCAGTTGATGCCAGTTGTTGATGTCAGTTGATGATATCAGTTGGTATCAGTTGATGCCAGTTATTGATGTCAGTTGATGATATCAGTTGGTATCAGTTGATGCCAGTTGTTGATGTCAGCAGTTGATCACACTGTTTCATTTGTGTGCTACGCATTGCAGCTTCTGACCAGCTCCATTAGTTAGCCACAGGGTAAGTTGATCAACATCCGCATCCCCATCCCCTCCTCCCCCACCTCGCCCTCCCCCGTTCCCTTCCCCCCTTGAGTCTAAGGATTCCACGTGTTTCACGTTTATATATGTACTAGCTAGTTTCAGGCTGCATAAAACTTGTTGTGCAACGCATGGCAGCTTCTGACCAGCTCCATCAGTTATTGGCGGAGCCCCCCTTCTGGGGGGCGGGAGCCCCCAGGGTAAGCCATTTGTCCGTTTGACCGACCGACTGACCAGCAAATATTTGAAGCCTGACACGTCAGCCAACTGTCTCATAACTAACTGGCTTCGGCTAGCTCCATCGTTGCCACCTGTCGTTCTGTTGCTAACACACTCCGCCATTTTCTGCGTAGCTTGCGGCGCTGCATAAGACTTGTTGTTCTACGCATGGGAGCTTCTAATCAGCTCCAGTGATATTTTTTCCGCTATAAATAGCGATCGCTAGTTTTGACCCCGTTTTGGAGAAATTATCGCCATAAAAAAGGTAAACAAAAAAAAAGTGTTTTATTTTTTGCCCCAAATGGCCCCCAAAAGCTACAAAAAGCTATAAAAAGCACCAAAACGGTTTCCCTGGAGGAGGCCTACAACCATAAAGCTAGGAGAAACCCACTTTCAGATTTGAAAAAAAAATCACTGATCAGCAGCTTCTAACCAGCTACATTAGTTAGCCACTGGTGAGTCCAACAATTCCAGCTTCATTCTAATGATAGGAGTTATATAGTTATATGAATATTACATGGAATTCTATGAAAGCTAATATAACTAGTATATACGATTCCAGCTTCATTCTAATGATAGGAGTTATATAGTTATATGAATATTACATGAAATTATATGAAAGCTAATATAACTAGTATATACGATTCCAGCTTCATTCTTATGCCTGTTTCATTAGCTTTCACATGCACTAGCTAGCTTTAGTTTTGAACCAAGGATAGGAAAAGGCAGCAGTCTAGAAGCTGCTACGCGTAGGCCAACAACTCCTAGGCACGTTGCAAGCGACGCGGAAAACTGGCGGGGAGTGTTGGCTATCGGAGCGACAGTTTGCACCGGAATCCAGTTCAGCGGGCCAAAGCCAGGGTTGACAACAAGGCCAGGGGCCAGTAAGGCCCAGGGTTGGAATGTGACGGACAAACAAACAAACAATTCGACAACATGGTGACTGTGGGGTGGCTCCCGCCCCCCAGAAAGGAGGGCTCCGCCAAAAACAATTAATCAGATGTTGATGGCAGGGTCCCACATTTTGTCATTTTCGGTTAGGCTTTTGACCCAACTGCCTCCTTCTGGGTAGCGCTTTTGACTCAACTGAAAACGGAAATCTGCACGCTGCGCCCAGAGGGGGTTCAAAACATTGTGACAATCGCACAGTTGGGCTCCAAAACCAAAATAGCGCGCGTCATGTAGTACCCTGGTTGATCCCCAGCTCATGTCACATGGTGATGGTGGGAAACCTTCAAATATTTTACAAATCAATAAATGGAATAAATTTAATAAGTAAATATAATAAAAACAACATATCAATCGATCAATCAATCAATCGATAATTCAATAAATATATAGGGCCTTAGCCCTCCCCAGGGCGATGGTGGCAAGCCTTCAAATATAATGGAAATCAATAAATATAATACAAATAAAAACAATAAATCAACCCATAAATAGGGCCTTAGCCCTCCCCTGGGCGAGGGTGGCAACCATTCAAATACCGGTATAATACAAAACAATAAATTAAATAAATATTAAAACAGAACAAAAAGGCCTAAACTGCCCTTGGGGCAATATTGGCAAGCTTCCAAATATGATGAAAAACGATACATGATGTAAATATAAATAAAAAAGGCCTTAGCCCTCTCCAGGGCAATATTGGCAAACTTTCAAATATAATAAAAACAATAAATAAAATGAATATAGAAACAAAACAAAAAGGGCCTAAGCCCTCCCTAGGGCAATATTGGCAACCTTTTAAACTGAAGTTGATGACGGGTCTTCCCCTTCCCCAGCTCAAGCCATACCCTCCCCCCAAAGTGCATTATAAAATTAGACAGATGTTGATGGCAGGCGAGGGGGGGTGGTAAGAAAACAAATGTCGTACCGCATGTTCGATATGAATAGAAAACCTCGAGCAATAGTCGATTAAAAAAAAATCAAGTCGATACACCCACGGATCGCCAAGATAGAGGGGGGGAGGGGGGGCCATCTTTATTTGTACTTCGTGTAACTTTCTTGCCCATGCGAATTTTCGAGTGGTAAGTGCACCATCGAGAAGGGCTTGACGTGACGAGTTAAAATCTGCAACCGTTGGTCGGTTACACCCAGAGTGTAATTGGTGGGTGCCCAGGAAGGCACATCCAGGCTGGACGCCAGGCTGGACATCACCTACACCTTCGCGCCCAGCGTCGCACGAGCGGCAGTTTGGCTGAAAACGCGCGCGCAACGCGTTCGTATGCGCTTTCTGAATTCTGGTCCCTGGCGAGGTTCCTAAACCAGTCGAGCCTGGGGTCTAGCCCTCCCCCCTCACCCCCCACTCCCCCCTCACCACACACCCACAACATCAACCCCACATACCCCCACCACACCCGAGCAGACCCTCAGGCTCCAGAATACAATTTGATAATACCATGATAATGATGGTGATAATGATAGATAGACAGACAAATAACGCTTTCAGTCTTTTTCATACCTGGGTGATCTTCTCCAAGAGCGCGGACTACTGAGCTACCCAAGAAAGTTGTACAAATACTGAAAGCTGAATAACTTTGTACAAACTTTTTTTTTGTTAGGGTTGGAAAGGTCTTGACGAGATGATGCTCATGGACCCTCCTTTCACTATGTAATACTGCCTGGGTGTCCAGATATGAAGCCTCGGGCGGGGGGGGGTAGGGGGGGGGTCAGGGGTGAAAAAAACAATTTCCGAACATGCGGTCTACAAACTTTATTGTTGCCCCCCCCCCCCCTCGATGGCAGGGTACTAAATTTTGTCATTTTGGGTTGCACTTTAAATGGAACTGCCTCCTTCTGGGTTTCGCTTTTGACTCAACTGAAAAGGAAATCTGCGCGCTGCACCCAGAGGGTGCTTCAAAAAATCGCGCAGTCGGGCTCCAAAGCTTTGCGCACGCTAGTATCATCCAGGGTAATTCAAAGCGCGCGCTTTTGCGCTTTTGAGCGCTGACTTTTCGACCCCCTCTGCGCTTTAAGCGCAGGTTTTTGCAACCCCTTGTGGGCGCTGCACGCAATTTTTGCGCTTTTTGCACTGCAAAGCGCAGTTTTTTCGTTTTCAAGTGCGCTAAAGCGCTGGCCAATTTGGCCATTTGAAGTACCCTGGTACCATCATGTAGTACCAGGGATTATTATTTCCGCTATATATGGCGATCGCTAATTTTGATCCCGTTGGTTGGCCCGAAGGCAGCCAGACCTACATATAGCGATCGCTAATTTTGATCCCGTTGGTTGGCCCGAAGGCAGCCAGACCTACATATAGCGCTCGCTAGTTTTGATCCCGTTGGTTGGCCCGAAGGCAGCCAGACCTACATATAGCAATCGCTAGTTTTGATCCCGTTGGTTGGCCCGAAGGCAGCCAGACCTACACAATACGGTTGTTCATTTGGCGAAACCACTGGCCATTTGGCAAAAACACTGCCGAAACCACCGGTCAAAACCACAAAACAGTAGTTCAACAGGGCGAAACCACCGGGACCACTGCTAAAACCACAAGTCGAACATGGTTGGCTTGGCGAAACCACCGGGACCACTGCTGAAACCACAAGTCGAACATGGTTGGCTTGGCGAAACCACCGGGACCACTGCTGAAACCACAAGTCAAACATGGTTGGCTTGGCAAAACCACCAGGATTCGTCAAAACCACTTGTTCAAAGTTCGCCTGTAATGGGCAATATAACGACATTACCGACTATAACCAACTACCCTGCTTCTCTTCAGGTACCCTGGTACCACCCCCGTACCCGGACCCGGTCGACTCCAGGCGGCCTCTACATATTTTCACCCATCGCCGTTCAGTACTTTCTTTGCCTCAAGGACAAGTTTATTCTTAGGTAACTTTATTCTTAACTTTATTCTTTTGTTTTTATTCCCCAACCCAGCACCCGTGTATTCAGACCCTTCATAACCAGAACTGATTATGAAGGGTCGGAATACCATAGCTCACCGCCCCCGTTACAACAACCTAATAGTCAGACTCACCCAGAACGACATACGTGCCCCAGGGCCGACATCCAGGGCACCCTACTATTTTAGCAAAATTATCGCGATAAAAAGTAATTGAACAGTTTTTGTTGTGCCCCTAAAAGCTACAAAAAGACATGAAAAGCACTAAGCTGTCCCTGGAGGAGGCCTAAAACCTTAAAGCTAGTAAAAACCCACTTTCACATTAGGACAAAAAAGCAGTGTACATTACCCTGCTTGATGTCGGGTCTTCCCCTTCCCCAGCTCAAGCTACCCTCTTCCCCCTAATGTGCTCATTGTGCTCACCACTTAACTTTGAAAGTGTACGCTGCCTGTAATGATGATCAGCCTGAACTTGAAGTGAGGCCTCACTCGTCCCCAGCCCAAGCCACCAACTTCCCCCTAAGCAAATGCACACTGCAACGTGCTCACCAGGGTACTTCCATTGACCAAATTGGCCAGCGCTATAGCGCACTTGAAAAAACAAAAGTGCGCTTTCTAGTGCAAAAAGGCAGTGCGCGAAACACAGGGGGGTGCAAAAAACTGCGCGAAATGTGCAGTGGGGCTCAAAAAGGCAGTGCGCAAGCCCGCTAAAGCGCGCGCTTGGAAGTACCCGGGTGCTCACCACTTCCATTCACAAGCGTACACCGGCAGTAACTTTGATCTGCCTCTTATTGCGCGAAGCTTCCCCTTCCCCGGCTACCCCCTTCCCCCAAAGCATGTGCACACTGTAATGTGCTCATCGTGCTCATCACTTACCTTCGCAAGTGTATGCTGGCAGTAATGCTGATGAGCCTGTAGTAAGCGCAAGGCCTTTTCCTTCTTCAGCGTATGTCCCTCCCTTCAAGCAGCAAACTTTAGCCTCCACAAACACACAGAGACACGCTACCCCACCCCCCCCCCCCCCCCCCCCCCCCGTGTTTGCAGTTCATCTTACCTTTGCAAGTGTATGCTGGCAGTAATGCTGATGAGCCTGTAGTAAGCGCAAGGCCTTTGCCTTCTTCAGCGTATGTCCTTCCCTTCAAGCAGCAAACTTTAGCCTCCACAAACACACAGAGACATGCTACCCCCCCCCCCGTGTTTGCAGTTCACTTACCTTTGAAAGTGTATGCTGGCAGTAATGCTGATGAGCCTGTAGTAAACGCAAGGCCCTTGCCTGATTCAGTGCATGCCCCTTCCACCTAACAGCAAGCTCCAGCCTCCACAAACACAGAGAGACACAAACAGCTCCCCAATCTGTAGTTCATCTTACCTTTGCAAGTGTTTGCAGGCAGTAAGGCTGCTCAAGCAGTAGTAAACGCAAGTCCTTGGCCTTCTTTAGCATATGGCCCTCCCTCCAAGCAATCCAAGCTTCAGCCTCCACAAACACACAGACACGCTGACCCCCCCCACCCACCCACCCACCCACCCCTGTTTGCAGTTCATCTTACCTTTGAAAGTGTACGCTGGCAGTAATGCTCATGAGCCTGTAGTAAGCGCAAGACCTTTGCCTTTTTCAGCTTATGGCCTTCCCTCCAGGCAATCCAAGCAGAAAGCTTTAGCCGCCACCACTGGCGAATAGCATTCCTCCAGCTACTCCATATGCAACTGCAGACAAGGGGAGGTGGGTGTGCGTGCGTGTGTGTGGGTGGGGTTTGGGGTTTGGGGGGGGGGGGGGGGCTGTGAGTGTCTCGGTGGGTGGGTGCGTGGGGGGAGGTGGGGGGATATGATTTAAATGAATTCGAACACAAATCTGGTGCTGAATCACAGCAAGTTTGAGACGCCACCACTGGTGAATAGCATTCCTCCAGCTTCTCCGCATGGAACTGTAAACAAAGGGGTAGGGGGGGGGGGGGGGGGGGCGTGTGCGTGTGCGTGTGCGTGTTTGTGTTGTTTGTGTGTGTGTGTTTGTGTGTGTGTTAGGGGTTTGTGTTATGTGTGTGTGTGGGTGGTGTTGTGGGGGGGGGGGGAGGGGGGGTGGATATGAAATATAATGAAATATACCAAAAGCTTAGAGGCCAATCACAACAATACTTAAGCCTCAGCCACTTGTGGACAGCACTCCTCCAGCGACTCCATATGCAACTGCAGACAAGAGGAGGTCTGTGTGTGTGTGTGGGGTGGTTGTTGTCTAGGGGGTGGGTGGGGGGAAGGGGGGGAGGGGTGTGTGTGTGTGTGGAGGGGGGGGGGGGAGGGGGAACACTCACACCAACGGGAGCCGTTGCCCTCGAGGAGAGTTTTTCGGCATAGAAACCAAGGTGGGTGGCGAGACGTGTATGCGAATACGCTGGCGAAAGGTGCAGTTGAAGGGGATAAGAGCGGTTTTGGTGGCGGGGGCTAGCTAGTAGACGAAGTCAGGGGGGAGGAAAGGATGGGGTAGGGGTGAGGCAAGATAATGAGAAAGGAAGAAAGAAGTTGAAGAGTGAAGCGAGGGACGGGACATAGGCCAGTCCAGAGGCATGATAGGGGCGCCGTTGTGTGTTGTTTGTGCGACAGAATCGATCGCGCTCGTCCAATCGATCGACGAGTGGAACCAGGAGGGGTAATTCCAAGGGGAACACAAGGGTAAGAGGGGTATTACGGGGGTCTCGCAAGTAAGCAGGTGTGGATTCGTAATGAGAAAAAAACAGGGTGGGTAGAAAAAGGAGCAAAATGGATAGGGGAGAGGGTATTGTACTAAATCCTAAATGGGTATAGGCGTCGCGGGGGGCCTGTGCGATAGGGCTGGTATGATGTTCGGGGGTACAAGCGGGGCTTTGGTTACTTGGACAGGGGTAGTTGGAGCCAGGGGAGAATAGGAGTTGAGGACTGGTCGAGCCGGGATGAGGTGTTGGGGGCCGTGAGGGGGGGGGGGGGAGGCTGGGGAGGGGAGGGGGTGAGCAGAAGGGGGCGGGATGGTGAGGGGTGGCAGGGGGTCTGCGTGATGTGGTTTCGGTAGGGTGGCGGGATTAGTGAATTGTCAATGAATGATCAAAGGAATCAGGTGCTTAAAGCACAACAATCTTTTAGCCGCCATCACTTGGGCAGAGGAATTACTTCTCCTGCTCCATAGGGTGCGCTTTAGTTTCGCGGTCGCTGTTATACGCCATGATAGCTTTGGCCGGTTAAAGTAGCAGCACAGTTTCCCCTACCCGCCGTAGACGGGGATCTCTTAAGTCCAACAACCCGTATCCTGGCGGTATCAACATGGTTATGATAACACCTGGTGGGGCGTGGTGTTAAGGGAGCCCGTCGTACGCGGATGGGGAGCGGTCACCTACCTCAACTGGACAAGCTACCATCGCCGTTGACAACGACCTGCAACGCCAAGAGCTACCTAAGGGGGAGTCAAACCCCCGACTCTTCATCCTCAAGCAATCTGGTCTACCACTAGACCATTCACCAGGCGTTATCTTAATTACCACCACATGCTTTTTCCTCCCACACACTTTTGCACCCAGCTAATCCCAATCACCCACTCTCTCTCACACACAAACACTCTAACACGCTCACACACCACCACATGCTTTGTAATCCCTCGCATCTTTTCATCAAGCTAAGCCCACTCACCCACACTTACTCAAACACAAACACTTACCCCCCACACACACCAACACTCTCACACACTCACAAACCCAGATTTCATTCACTCATGTCTTTTGAAGGTGTACCACCCCCCCATGCTTTTTCCTCCCGCCCACCATTTCACCTTGCTAAGCTCATTAACCCACACTCACCCACACTCTCAACCCCAGGTTAACATCACCCACATCTTGTACTGCCACCTCTTGTTGTTTCCTCCCACGCACCTTTTCACCTAGCCAAGTCAATTCACACCCACCCACCAACTCCCACCCTCACCAACACTCTCACACGCTCACACACCCAGCCTTACCTCACCCATGCCTTGTGAGGGGGTACCGCCACCACATGCTATTTCCTCCCATGCACCTTTTCACCTAGCGAAGTCAATTCACACCCACTCACCCACTCTCACATCCACCAACTCCAACCCTCACCAACACTCTCACACGCTCACACACCCAGCTATACCTCACCCAAGCCATATGAAGGTTTACCGCCAACACTTGGTTTTCCTCCCACGCACCTTATCACGTAGGTTAGCCCATTCAGCCACACCCACACTTACACACCAACAGGCTCATACATTCTTACACAAACACTCTCTCTCTCTCACCCCCCCCCCCCCCCCCCCACTCATCCCCCCCCCCCCACACACACACGCACACACTCAGCTTTACCTCATCCACGCCCTTTGAAGGAGTACCGCCACCACTTCCTGAACCCATGACGTCCCCACCACCGCCTCCCTAAAAACTTGAAGGACCCCCCTCGTGCGCCGCCTCTCGACATCTTCACATACCTATGCCCATTCACCCACACGCACACTCACACGCACACACTCAGATTTACCTCATCCACGCCCTTTGAAGGTGTACCGCCACCACTTGCTGAACCCATGTCGTCCTCACCACCGCCTCCCTCAAAACTTGAAGGACCCCCCTCATGCGCCGCCTCTCGGCATCTTCACATATCTATGCCCATTCACCCACACACGCACACTCAGATTTACCTCATCCACGCCCTTTGAAGGTGTACCACCACCACTTGCTGCACCCATGACGTCCTCACCACCGCCTCCCTCAAAACTTGAAGGACCCCCCTCATGCGCCGCCTCTCGGCATCTTCACATATCTATGCCCATTCACCCACACATACACACTCAGATTTACCTCATCCACGCCCTTTGAAGGTGTACCGCCACCACTTGCTGAACCCATGACGTCCTCACCACCGCCTCCCTCAAAACTTGAAGGACCCCCCTCATGCGCCGCCTCTGGGCATCTTCACATATCTATGCCCATTCACCCACACACACACACTCAGATTTACCTCATCCACGCCCTTTGAAGGTGTACCGCCACCACTTGCTGAACCCATGACGTCCTCACCACTGCCTCCCTCAAAACTTGAAGGACCCCCCTCATGCGCCGCCTCTCGGCATCAGCCTTGAGGCTCTGACATAAACAGAAGCGTGACACCGCACCCTCATCAGATACCCTTCGCCACATAGACCACACCATTTGCAGTGTTACTCCTTGATGCTCTGAGCTTGATGAATGTGGGTGTGGGTGTGGCTGTGGGTGTAGCTGTGGGTGTGGCTGTGGCTGTGGGTGCGGGTGTGACTGTGGGTGTAGCTGTGGGTGTGGGCGAGGCTGCGGTTGAGGTTGTGACACTGTCAGTGTCTGTTGACCCGACAGAGGCTGTGTCTGAGGCCATTGCTGAGGGTGTGTTAGTCGTTCATGCTCCGTGCTTGATGCCTGTGGCTGTGGGTGTGATAGAGGCTGTGTCTGTGTCCGTGGCTGTGGTTGAATCTGTGTCTGTCGCTCTGACTGTGGCTGTGGCTGTGCTAGAGTTGTTCGTTGATGCACTGTGCTTGATGCCTGTGCCTGCGGGTGTGGGTGAGGCTGTGTCTCTGCCCATGACTGTGGCTTAATCTGGGTCTGTCGCGCTGACTGTGGCTGTGGCTGTGTCTGCGGCTGTGACCAAACCGGTGACTGCGATAGTGTTGCTCTTTGATGCTGCATGCCTGATGCCTGTGCCTGTGGATGTGGGAGAGGCTGTGTCTGTGTCTGTGGCTGTGGGAGTTGATGCGGCTGTGGCTGAATTCGTGCCTGTGGCTGTTGTGTATGTGTATGTTGCCGTGACTGTGTATGAGCCTGTGTCTGCATGTGTGTCTGTGGCCACTGCTGTGGCAGTGATCTAAGCTGTGGCTCAGGCTGTGGCCCTGTCTGAGTCTGTATCTGTGGCTGTGACTGTGTATGAGCCTGGGTCTGTTGCCACTGCTGTGGCAGTGGTCTAAGCTGTGGCTCAGGCTGTGGCCCTGTCTGTGCCTGTGTCTGTATCTGTGGCTGTGGAAGTGATATAAGCTGTGGCTCAGGCTGTGGCCCTGTCTGAATCTGTATCTGTGGCTGTGACTGTGTATGAGCTTGGGTCTGTGGCCACTGCTGTGGCAGTGATCTAAGCTGTGGCTCAGGCTGTGTCTGTGTCTGTGCATACGTTCCTGGCTGTTGCCGTGGCTGTGGCTGTGCATATGTTTCTGGCTGTTGCTGTGGCTGTTGTCGAGGTTGGCTATGAGGTGGTGGCTGAGAATGAGGCTGTGGCAGTGGCCCTGACTGAATATGTGTCTGTTGCCCTGACTGTGTCTGTGGTCCTGACTGAGTATGTTGCTGAAGCTGTGGCTGTGAGTGTGGTCCTGTATGTGTCTGTTGTTGTTGGAGCTGTGGGGGAAGTTGAGAATGAGGATGTGGCTGAGACGGTGCTCGTGGCTGTGTTTGTGGCTGAAGCTGTCCATCCAGCAGCTGCTGCAACAGCAGCTCACTTTCATCCGCAACACTGAGGAGCCGCTCACTCTCACCCGCCAAATGAAGCAGCAGCCCAGTTTTGTCCGCGACATTGTAGAGCCGCTCGTTTCTGTCCGCGACATTACGCAGCAGCTCATTTTCGTCCGCGGCATTGAGGTGTAGCTGAGTTTCGTCGGGGACATTAAGCAGCAGCTCATTTTCGTCCGCGGCATTGAATAGTAGCTCAGTTTCGTCCGCGACATTAAGCAGCAGCTCACATTCGTAAGCTACATTAAGCAACAGCTCATTGTCCAGAGCATTAGTGTTGAAGGGGTCATGGGTGGCGGCAGCATGGGTGGTGAAAGCATGGCTGGTGGGTGCATGGGTGGTGGGAGCAGGGTCGAATCTAGCACTGGCCTTGGAATCACGGTTGGTGAAAACATGGGTGGCGTCAGCATGGGTGGTGGGTGCATGGATGGTGGGTGCTTGGTTGACACCAGCATTGGCATTGAAAGCACGCTTGGTGAAAGTATTGTTGGCGGATGCATGGGTGGTGGGTGCATGGTTGGGCTGTGCATGGCTGGTGGGTGTTTGTGCGGCAGGAGCATGGTTGACACCAGCATTGGAATTGAAATCACTGTTGGTGAAAGCATGGTTGGCGGATGCATGGATGGTGAAAGTATGGGTGGTGGGTGCATGGGTGGCGGAAGCATGGGTGGTGGGTGCATGGGTGGTGGATTCAAAAGTAGTGCAGTGCTGATGCCTGGGAGGAGGTTGAGGTGGAGGCTGTGAGTCAGGTTGGGGGTTCGTAGTCAGCATGAGAGCGGTGGGTGGGGAGTCAACCAGCCCTACTTCAAACGCATCGAGTAGAAGCTGGCCAGCAGCTGCACTTCCTTCATAATCTGAGCTGCAAAGCTGGTCAGAAGCTGCACTTCTCTCACATTCACAGCTGAGCACTGGGCTGTGGCGCGCAGGGGATGATTCCTTGCAATGGCTAATGCTGTTGGTGATGCCATCACTACTGCCGACGCCAATGCCATTGCTAATGTCGTTGCTAGTGCCATTGCCTTTAATACTGCTAGCGCCATTGTTAATGCCATCACATCTCCCATTGCTACTGCTGTTGCTGGTGCCATCACTACTGCTGACACCAATACCAATGCTAATGTCATTGATATTGCCATTGCCTCTGTTACTGCTAGTGCCATTGTTACTGCCTTTGCATCTCCCATTGCTAATGCCGTTGCTGGTACTGGTGCTAATGCTATTGCCATTGCCTCTACTGCTGCTAGTGCCATTGTTACTGCCAGCGCATCTCCCAGTGCTAATGCCTTTGCTGGCGCTATCATCGCCATTGGCATTTCTGTTGTGTTTCATGGGTGGGTACATCGATGTGGGGGGTTCTAGGATGGGTCCAAGGATGGCTGCTAGACGAGGGAGGGGGGATACTGAGCTTATCAGCTCCCCTGCCCTACCATGCTCATGATGAGATTGCTGCTGCTGTTGCTGTTGCTGCTGCTGCTCTTGCTGTTGCTGGGGCTGCTGCTGCTCTTGGTATTGTTGCTGAGGGTGTTGCTGTTGTTGTTGTTGGTGCTGCTGTTGCTGTTGCTGGGGAAGCCATGTTGTTGGCTGCCCACGTGGGAGCACTGAGGGCTGTCCATGGTGCAACTCGTATTGCTCTGCAGGGGGGCCTGAGGGTTGTCCATGGTGCAACTCGTAGTGCTCTGCAGGGGGGCCTGAGGGTTGTCCATGGTGCAACTCGTAGTGCTCTGCAGGGGGCCCTGAGGGTTGTCCATGGTGCAACTCGTAGTGCTCTGTAGGGGGGCCTGAGGGTTGTCCATGATGCAATTCGTAGTGCTCTGTAGGGGGGCCTAAGGGTTGTCCATGGTGCAACTCGTAGTGCTCTGCAGGGGTGCCTGAGGGTTGTCCATGAATCAGCATGTACTGCTGTACTGGGGGGGGCGTGCTGGTCTCGCCGCTACCAGGCTGTGGGTGGTGGAGTTTGTGAAGGTGATCAGTACAAGACTCGTCACAGCCCAACACAGGTGGGTGGTCAGATGCGCCATGAGGTAGGGAGGGGATAGAGGTTGAGTAGGGATAGGGTTGGGAGGTGGTAGGTGTTGGGTAGTGATTGGGTTGGGAGGGGATACGGGTCGGTCGGTGATGGGGCAGGGAAGGGGTTGGGGTTGGGGCTGGGTAGGGACGGGGCAGGTTGGAGGTAGGGTGTTCAGTGGGAGGGGGGTATCTGTGCTGCCCGCGTAATGCCCCCCTGGCAGACGTGTGTGGAGCAGGGGCACCGCCACCATCACCACCTCCACCAAAACCACCACCTCCATCACCACCTCCATCGCAGCCACCACCTACACCACTACCACCTGCACTAACACCACCACCTCCACCACAACCACCACCACCAACAACAACTCCACCTCCATCTCCACTACCACCACCACCACCACCACGGCTGCCATTCACCTTGCGCCCCTTCTCCCATGCGCGGAGTAAACTGCTGCTTGCGGATGAGCTGCGTTGCGGATATGCGCTACCACGGCTACTCACGTTTGGTGTGCCAGAGCCTACCTCCATGCCCATGCTATTGCTGCTGGCTGTGCCGTTTTTGTTGGTGTTGCATTGCGAATGTGAGCTACCACAACGACCCGTGTTCGTGGTAACAGAGCTGGCTGTTATGCCAGTGCCAGTGCCGTTTTTGTTGGTGTTGCATTGTGAATGTGCACTACCATGGCTACTCATGTTTGGTGTGCCAGAGCCTGCCTCAATGCCCATACCATTGCTGCTGGCTGTGGCGTTTGTGTTGGTGTTGCATTGCGAATGTGAGCTACCACGACGACCCGTGTTCGGGGTAACAGAGCTGATTGCTTTGCCAGTGCCAGTGCCGTTTTTGTTGGTGTTGCATTGCAACATTGGTGCCCCTCCCACAGACGCTGATCTCCGGGTTTCTAATATTGGTGCCCCTCCCACAGACGCTGATCTCCGGGTCTCTAATATTGCTGCCCCTCCAACAGACGCTGATCTTCGGGTCTCTAATACTGGTACCCCAATGCAGGATGCTGGTCGTCTTGTCGAGTCTCCTTGCCGTGCTGAGTCTGATGTTGGTGCTCCAACCCAGGATGCTGACCCTCGTGTCTCAGATGCTGATCTGCCTGTCTCAGATGCGAATGATCTTTTGGTCTCTAATGTGGATGCACACATCTCTAAGGCTGATCTGCCTGTCTCAGATGCGAATGATCTCCTTGTCTCTGATGTGGATGCACACATCTCTAACGCTGATCTGCCTGTCTTAGATGCTGATCTGCCGGTCTCAGATGTGAATGATCTTCTGGTCTCTGATGTGGATGCACGCATCTCCGCTGCTGATCGGACGGTCTCTAATATTTGCGCCCCAACCCAGGATGCTGACCTTCTTGTCTCTGATGTTGGGGCACACATTTCCGAAGCTGAGGACCTCCTTAAGCTATACTTGCAGGAGACACTAGGTTGGGGAGAGGCAGATCTTCGGGGCCTGCTGGCAGAGGGGTGGGGTGGGTGGGGTGGGTGGGGGAGGTGGTTTGGATGGGTTGAGGTGGGTGGGGGGGCAGAGGGTTGGGGGGGTTGGGGTGGGTGGGGAGGGTGGGTTGGATGGGGTGGGGGGGGTGCGGAGGGGTGGGGGGTGCATGGGTGGGGGGGGTGGATGGGTAGGTGGATGGGTGGGGGGGTGGAGGGGAGTAAGGGCCGGTTGTGGGGGAGCAGACTGCGTGTCAATGTGTCTGTTTGTCTGTGTGGGTGAGTGGGTTGGGTGGGTGTAGGTGTGTGTGGGGGGTGGGGGAGATTATTTGACCTGGGGACGGACTCATCTCGGATGCTGTGGACCTCTATAAGCTATACTTGCTGGAGGCAGTAGGTTGGGGAGAGGCAGATCTTCAGGGCCTGCTGGCAGAGGGGTGGGTGGATGGGGTGGGTGGGGAGGGTGGGTTGGATGGGGTGGGGTGGGTGGGGTGGATAGGGAGGGTAGGTGGAGACGGTGAGTGGGGAGGGGTGGGTGGGGTGGGGGGGTTGGATGGGGTGGGGTGGGGTGGGGGGGGGGAGGGTGGGGGGGCGTTAGGCCCGGTTGTGGGGGAGCAGAGTGTGTATGTGTGTGTGTGTGTATGTGTGTGTGTGTGTGTGTGAGTGTGTGTGTGTGCGTGTGTGTGTTCCTGTGACGGGGCAGAGGAAGCTGCGTGTGTGTGTGTTCCTGACCCTGTGCATGGTGGTAGTGCTATCGATGACATCGATGGTGCCCTCCGCACACACCACACCACACCTGAACCCACATACACACACACGCATACAGGCACACACAAATCCCATGTTCAAGACTACAAATTATGTGGCACACCATAGAGGATGCTGTGTGGTGGTGGTTTCTTATCTTATCTGTGCATGCCTATATGTAGGCTTGACTCTCAGTGTCATATCCTTTTGGCAACTTGTCGGTCCCTACTCTCTATCACTGTGTTCCTGACCCTCTCCATGGTGGTAGGTCAGTTGATGACATCGATGGTGCCCTCGTCACTTTGGAACTCATCCACTGGAGCCGTTTCATATTTTCAGCCTCCGGGTGATGCATATGCACATACACACATATAGACCCTGCACACACACACAAACACTAACTCACACACACACACAAACTCCACCCCACCCACCCCCCCCCTCCCCCCCCCAAAGTCCCCCCCCCCCCCACACACACACACACACACACACACACACACACACACGCAGTCATGCACCTACCTTAGAGGATGTGAAGGGGCGGGTGTGGGTGTTCCTGACCCTCTCCATGGTGGTAGGGCAGTTGATGACATCGATGGTGCCTTCGACACTTTGGATCTCATCCTCTGTAACCTTTTCAGCTTATCCAGCCTGCTAGCTCCCATACCACCCTCTGTGAAGGGCGCGCTCACACCTTGGGTTATTATCGTTGGAGCATCCTGCACAACAGGGTGGTGGCGGAGAGGGGATTGGTGGGGGACAAGGGGGGACTTGGGTCTGGATATGTTAACTGACTTTGGACCTCATCCTCCGTAGCCTTCTCAGCTTATCCAGCCTGCTAGCTCCCATACCACCCTCTGTGAAGAGCGTGCCCCCACCTTGGGTTATTATTGCTGGAGGCTCCTGCACAACAAATTGGAGGGGGACAAGGGGGGGCTTGGATCTGGAAATGTTAACTGGCTTTGGTCCTCATCCTGTGGGGCCATTTCAGCTTATCCAGCCCGCTTGCTCACACACCACCCTCTGTGAGGGTGTGCTCACACCTTAGGTTCTTATTGTTGGAGTATCCTGCACAACAGTGTGGTGGCGGACAGGGGTTTGGTGGGGGTTGGTTCCAGCTTTGGAGAAGGGCGTGCTCACACCTTGGGTTATTATTCTTGGATTATCCTGCACAACTGTTTGGTGGGCAATAAGAAATTGGAGGGGAACATGGGGGGACTTGGGTCTGGATATGTTAACTGACTTTGGACCTCATCTTCTGGAGCCGTTTCAGCTTATCCAGCCTGATTTATAATAAATAAAACAAAACAAATAGTACGCCTTATTACGAGGCGTGAGGTTGAGGGGGCCAGCCCGTTAGCTTTCACTAGGGCCAACCACCAACCCTGCTTGCTCCCACACCACCCTCTGTGAGGGTGTGCTCACACCTTGGGTTCTTATTGTTGGAGTATCCTGCACAACAGTGTGGTGGCGGAGAGGGGATTGGTGGGGGACAAGGTGAATGTTCAGCTTCTCCAGCCTGCTTGCAACCCTACCAAATTTGGAGAAGGGCGTGGTCACATCTTGGGTTATTACTGGTGGAGCATCCTGCACAACAGGGTGGTGACAGAGAGGGGGTTGGTGGGGGACAAGTTGAATGTTCAGCTTCTCCAGCCTGGTCAAAGTCAATGTGGCCCGGGATCACTCTTTATTTTGGGGGGCTACGCATGGCAGCTTCCAGCCAGCTCCATAAGCCAGCCACTGGGTCAAGCCCA
>JACBWV010000765.1:1002383-1091077 GCA_013435795.1 Chlamydomonas sp. ICE-L
TCCTACCATACTTATCTCATCAGAGACCTACCTCACAAAGTGGTTCGTAATATGGCTAGATTCAGACATTCCTCCCACAACCTGATATAATACAAGGAAAAAGTATCACAACCTGATTTCCCAAACTGGTATGAAAATACCGGTAATTCCTCTACATTATCTGGTGTGCAATTACATTACGTTGTTATTGACAGGCCATTATTAACCCAGGACAAGCTTGCTCCACAACATCTGGGAAGGGCCTTACTACTAATCCTCTAGGATAAGATAGGCGATATTGCAGAGAGAGAGAGAGAGAGAGAGAGAGAGAGAGAGAGAGAGAGAGAGAGAGAGAGAGAGAGAGAGAGAGAGAGAGAGAGAGAGAGGGGTGGGGGGCTTGCTTGGCAAGTGGTGGTTAGATAATATAAGAGCTGGTTGGTGGGTGGCTTGGCAAGTAGTGGTGAACAATGATGATGATGGTGGTGATGACGACGATGGTGGTGGTCATGACGATGATGATGATGATGATGATGATGATGATGATGATGATGATGATGATGATGATGATGATGATGATGATGATGATGATGATGATGATGATGGTGATGCTGCTCCTGCTGCTGCTGCTGCTGCTGCTGCTGCTGCTGCTGCTGGTTACACTTTTCTAGTACCCTACAGGGCCACAGATGCGACCGCAGCTTTTGGGGCATGGTCCTGGCACTTTCTGGGGGGTAGGCATGGTCCTGGCACTTTTGGGGGGGGCAGACCTGGTCCTGGCACTTTCTGGGGGGCAGGCATGGTCCTGGCACGTTTTGGGGGGCAGGCATGGTCCTGGCACTTTCTGGGGGGCAGGAGCCCCCAGAGTGACCCTATTGTCCGGTTGGATTGCTTGGTTGATTGATTGTCCACAAGTAACCCTGGCCCTAACCAATTGGGCAATTCGCAAACCCGCTAATGTTACTGCTGCTGCATTGGATAAAGACCTGCCCATTTCACCAAAGGTCCTGGTGCTGTTGCTGGTGGTGGTGGTGGTGGTGTTGAGAGTAGATTGATAGGGAAACAAATGGACAGGTAGAACGTTCTTGATCCTGGTGCTGGTGGTGTCGGTGGTGATGAGAGTAGATTGATAGGGAAACAAATGGACAGGTAGAACGTTCTTGATCCTGGTGCTGGTGGTGTCGGTGGTGATGAGAGTAGATTGATAGGGAAACGAAAAGACAGGTTGAATGTTCTTGATCCTGGTGCTGGTGGTGTCGGTGGTGATGAGAGTAGATTGATAGGGAAACGAAAAGACAGGTAGAACGCACCTGGGATTGAAGGAGAGCGAATTTGGATGAGACCTTGGCTGTGGCCTCAGCATGCTGCATAAACTAGTACCTGTCCATGTATTTAGGTTGAATGTGCCTACAGACGGTGAGCAGCCTGAGGGATGGATCACGAAATCGAACCATCGTCCCATCTCTCTGGTAGTCGGTGTTACAAAACAAAGCTGAGGTGCAGCCGCTCTCAACAAGTAAATACTTTGACTCAGCAGTAACAACTGAACAGCTAGACCAAATTCAACTAAAGAAAATAAAAAGAAAAGCAGTACGCCAATTCGGCGTGATTAAGGAAGCTGTCCAAAGGGGGTCCTCGGACAACACCATCAAACCGGGGGGGTGGCTAGGGGGGGCGGTACCTCCCACGATAGCCGGTGGCGGATGAAGGCGCGTGGGACGAGTGTGTAGCAGATTCCATGCGCCGGCGGGTACACACAATGGTATGCGTGTATCGGACGGCATGCAGGTGGAGGGAGTTGAGGAGGCGGGTGGTGTCACTAGGATGGATACCGAGAGAAGAAAAATGGGAATAAGGGAGGCGAAGAGGGTACCGAACGAGCCGAGGATGATGGGGTCCGGGGAGATGACCCGCCAACCAGCAGCGATAAGAGCCGAACGCAGGGTGGAATGCTGAGCGCGTTTAATGGCAAGGGTGGTATGATAGCGGGCGTCCCGAGTGTATGTGAGTTCACAGAGATAGACAGTGTGGGCGGCTTGGAGGGTGGAAAGTTCTGACGGGGTGAGGGTGGCGTCGTAGGAGGGGGCGTCAAAAGGGGAGAGACCGGAAAGGAAGAGGATGTCGGGGCGCAATTTGGCGACAGGGGTACAAGAGCAAGGGTGGAGGCAAGCACAAGTGGGTGGGAGGTGGGGGAGGAGCCAAGGGGGTAGGCGGGTGTTGGAGACACCGAGTGGGGGGGCGTTTCTCGAGGATGCGTCAACATAGAAGGTGGAGCGGCCGAGGGAGCCAGCACATATGGCGTCATAGATTTGAAGGACAGCGGCGTTGTGTCGGGCAATGCAGAGGGCAGCGAACTTCGGGTGGGAGCATGAGGCAAGAAGGTGGGCCGATGTGTCATGGGAGTGGCAAAAATGGCAAGATCCATCGAGGATGGGGGGGTTGCATTGAGTATAGGGTTCGGGGGGTATGCGTTTGTGAGGCCGTCCAAAACATGTTGAAACGGAATTTGAGGATTGTGCGGATTTGAGGGAAGGAGCAGGAGCGCCACATATGAGAGGAGTGTTCGGGAAGGATCATGGCGGGTGGGGGAGGGAGAGGCTGTTGGGTCGGAGGAGTTGTAGGTGTGGGGGGGTGGGAGGGGGGGCAGGGGGTAGGGAGAGTGGTGGGTGAAGGGGGTACAGCGGAGAAGACGCGAGCGACTGAGGGGCAAGGGGAATTTGGTAAGGTCATGTACTCATGTGTGTGCTGTAGGTATTGAGAAAGGTTGTTAGGGAGTCCGTGATGTCTGAGAGAAGGCGGTAGGGCGGGTATCAGCATGAATAGCGGTGCTCTCGCTTGTTTTATGTCTTGGTGACTCCTTGTGTACTCCCTTAGAACTATCGGTCCTGACAGTTATATGTCAGCTTCCTGTTGACTGCGTCATCGGTTCTTCTGACACGCGCTGTCTAGCCTGTACCCTGATCAGGTTCCAGGCTACCGCCCCCTTTCCTCCACTGGTGCCCCTTAATGGGTCTCCTGTGCTTGTAACTTATTCTCGTCTCCGCATTTATAGATTGGCGTGCTGCACACACAAAGTCCACTCTCCGGAGTGTTATCCAAGCTGATAGGTTATACGGTCCTTCATTTACTACCACTGCTTTACGATGCAACTTCCGCGAGGACCTCCCGCTAATTTTGAGAAACTCCATGACATGGATGGTCTTTCCTGGACGCGCGGGATGCGCAGTATCATTCTCAGCGATGGCTGCGACCGGTCCTTCCAACGGAGGACCCGGCTCCTCTTGATGCTTGGTTAAATGTTTGTGCGCCAGCGGCCTCTGCTAGCGGTCATGAGAGTCCTTCCGCCATCGTGGAAGTAACCCCCCCCGGTCATTCCTCTTCCTTCCATCTTCTCTTCCTTTTTTCCTCCCCTGCCGTCTGTCGCCTCCTCCCGTCTGTCGTAGATGACTGTGACGTGCAGACTCAAGTCGGCGACAAGCCTGGACATCGGTGGAGATACCCCGTCTTCGTCTGCTCGCGTCCTTGACGTCGCTAACCTTTCTCCGGTGTTTGAGGCTCTGCCTGCATACCGGAGGTTGCCAAGCCGACCAAGCTCCCTGCTGATGTCTACGTCGTCTGTGCCCCCTTTGCTCTGCCCAGCCGACGGTCGGCTACTGGCATGAGCTTGCGCTCTAGTGGCTCTGTGCTACCTTCTGGAGAATTTTTTCGATCAAGCTGGCGGATCGCCGGCACTGCCGTAGGGTTCGCCAGAGGAGGACGACCTACGCGTCTGGACCTGGAGATTCTGGAGGTGGTAGGAAGCAGGGGGGTATGGTCAGCACCACTACGGGTGCTGCTCCCTCTACCCCCCAACCGGGTGAGTCGAGCGATAGAGGGGGGGACTTGGGATTGACTGATCATCGACGGCGGGATATTAGGACCTTTACATGCCTCGGCTCTGCTCTTCGCATCCTAGCGATAAATGTTCGAATTCTGCCCTTGCGATTTGCGATTTTCTGCCATTGGTGCGATTTTCTGCACCAGGTGTGACTTGCTGCACTGTCATTCTCGTCTCCTTTTTCCCATACCTCAAATCTCGACTTCGACCTAACGCTTCCCCACCTTCTGTGATCCGAGGTCTCGCAGCGCCGGACTTCGCCCATGCTACAGGCCGCAGTGGACGCCGTCCTGGCCCTAGTCCAGCGGCCCTAGTCCAGCGGCCGTGGAGGATCTTTGGCATGATATCTTGGTGGATATTTTTCTCTCTTAGGCTCCTTGTGACCCCTGGGTGCGTTCCGTGGTTCGACAGAGGTTACTACTTTGTCTGCCCGTGCCCCTGGTTCCCCCCTTAGGTGTATGCCTTAGCTACGTGAGTTTGGGTTCAAGTGTTTGAGTTATGATAGGGCTTAGGAATTTTTAGTTAAGTGGTATAGAGGCATGGTTGATCTCGATTAGTTGGGGCATGCATGAGTTGTTGATGATGACACTGCTCAGCATGGTGCTAGTGTGTTATCTTTGCAATCGCGTGTTCATCTAGGGAGACAAGACTCCTTCGGAGCTTTTCTTTGGGGTTGCACCTGATGTGTCGTTGTTGCGTTTGTTTGGTTGCCCTTGCTATGTAATCTTAGTATTGGGCAGTCACGCAACAAGCTAGTTAGAAAGGCATTATTTGGTAGACTGGTTGGGTATTCCCTGGTGAGTAAGGGTTATTATATTTGGGTTTCCAATGTTGCGCCAGTTAGTAGTGAGTAGTGATGTACTCTCTATCTCCAGTTCAGTTCTAAACTGTCTTTCTGGGTTCTCCCATTAGTATGGGTCCCCGTGCCCGCTTGCATCCCTCCTGTCATCAAACGGTGATATGTTATGTGTTACCGGTAATTCCCTACGCCCTTTAACAACCCCAATTGTTGTTGGCTGGCCTGGCTGGGATGTATCATTGTTGCATTCTAGACCAGGGCCTGATCTTGCTGTATTGTGTGTGAAGTTTTAGGGCGGGTGGGAGTTGGATATCCAACTATAATCTTAGCCGAATCTCAGGGGGTCGCCAGGCCCTCCTCTGTGCCACGTTTTAGCGGTGAAGCTTTAGGATTTAGACAGCCTTCGATCATAGTGGTACCTGGATCAGGTCCATTGACTAATAGTCGCCAACCCCCGACCACCTCGGATGGCTCGCGGGTGTCGATAATTCCGACGCCTCCTGTCGTCCCTGGTGGATTACTCGGGTCAAGCCCATGTGATGATGTAGCCGTTGCCGAATGGGTAAGTGATGATCTTGAACACTGGTCTAGCTTGATACTGCGTATGGCTGGGGTGTTACAGTCAACCCAGGATTCATTGTTTTAGGTGCTGCTGGTTCTCATACGTAGGTTAACATGGCCCTATGTGTGAGTGCCTATTCCTCAGCACCTCCTAGACTGACTTATAGGGTAGTCTAAATTGGTGGAGCGTTACGACGCTTTGTTTAGGCAGCTTCCTTTCAGCTGTCTTTCTTGGTTTTGGTGGAAGGTGGTACTTAATTCAGACCACCGTTATAGCGTCTTGATGGTTTCTGACTCTTAGTTCCATAGGCAGATGGTTCGTTCGGTGGAGCTCATCATAGATTAGCTATTTCTTTTTACTCCACACTGTTTTTAGATCACCAGCCCCTTAGGTGATTAGAGCTTTTTGTGGAGTTAGTAGTTGTTTCCCTTCGGATTTTAATGTTAATTGGTGGGCTGGGTACGCTTGCAGTTGTACTTGCAGATGTACCGCCGCTCACCTCTTTCTTGTTCTTCCGAGTGTATTTCAAGCGCCCTTTCCGTCCATCCTTTGCAGTAAATTCTTTGACGTCCTTTTTTATGCGTTTACTAATTTTTCAAGTGAACAATAAGTTTTCTGTACTGTGTTTGTACGTCTAAACTTCTATTGTTCATTGGACTTTGTTTCCTTTGTTGGTTACAAGTTTCTTGAAAATTTTAACTTCGCATCCTTTGGATTTTTTCAGTTGCTGCAAGTTTGGTTTGCTTTAGTTAGGCGCTTGGTTTGTCTTGAGTGCATGAGTTCTTTGCGGTGCGATACCCACCTCCTAGAATGTTTTAGTTAGTGCCGTAACTGGGGATTTATGATAATTAACTTTCATAAATCTTCTTACTTCCATTTTTGAGTGAGAAACCAGTTCATCATGGTTTTTTCATCCCAACCTAGTCATGAATTCTATGCTAAGAATAGTTTTTAAGGTAGTGGATTTTTCCATCGACTTTTTTTTTTCCATCGTAGTCTTTAGTGTCCTCTTGTCTGCGTCCTTTAGGCTTTGATTCTCTCGTGTGCTGCGCTCACACGATATTTCAATCCGTCTCTTTGGTTATCATTGATTGGCGTTAGGTTCCTATTCCCGGATCGGGTTTTCTATACCGTTGTTCCCCAACTTTGATATACGATTTTTTCAGTCTTCTCTTTAGGTTAAGTTCTCGGTTCTTTCAGTCACCGTTGTTCCCCTTCCTTTGGTATTAGGATTGATTTCTGTTTGGCCTCCCTGTGATTTTCTGGTTTGGTGCCTACTATTCTGGATGAATAGTATTTTTGCGCTTACCATGGATGGTTACATTTCCATTTTGGTCTCAGCTCAGCTCGGTATGACCCAAGTTTTTTGCTGCTACATTTTCGGAGTACTACAGTGGTTTTTGGTTCATCCTTTCTCATCCTTTTATTTTAGACAAGGCTTTCTTCTGGTTTCCTGTTTTTCCGCCGTTCCTTAATAATTTTTGTTTCCTACCAGTTTATGGTTCTATGTCCCCAGTGCCATAGGTGGAGTACTAGTATTGTATGTCACCTGCGTCATAGGTGGAGTATCAGCATGAATAGCGGTGCTCTCGCTTGTTTTATGTCTTGGTGACTCCTTGTGTTCTCCCTTAGAACTATCGGTCCTGACAGTACTATGTCAGCTTCCTGTTGACTGCGTCATCGGTTCTTCTGACACGCGCTGTCTAGCCTAGACCCTGATCAGGTTCCAGGCTACCGCCCCCTTTCCTCCACTGGTGCCCCTTAATGGGTCTCCTGTGCTTGTAACTTATTCTCGTCTCCGCATTTATAGATTGGCGTGCTGCACACACAAAGTCCACTCTCCGGAGTGTTATCCAAGCTGATAGCGGGTGTGGGTTGGAGGGCGTAGGTAGTGGTTGGAAGAATGGCCAGGCTGGGAGGCTGTGGAGGTGGCTCGGGTGAGAAATAGAGAATTCGAAGGTACAAGAGGAGGGGTTATCGAGGGCATAGCGGGCACCCTCGTCAGCAATGTCGTTGCCTAGGATGCCGGTGTGGGATCGCACTTTGTAGAAAATCGTGGGAGTGGAGGAGTGAAGACGGTCAAAGAGGAGTTGGCGGATGGAAATGAGGATGGGAAGATGTTTATGAAAGGGGATGGAGTTGGGAAGATACACGCTGCGGCGGATAAGGTGTAGACTGGAGAGGGAGTCTGTGTAGATGCGAACTGGGTCCAGAGGGTGGTGTGTGCCGGCGTGCTGGAGGGCGGCAAGAATGCCTGAGAGTTCTGAGCGTAGGATGGTGTTGATCTTGGCAGTACCACCAGGATAGATATGGTGGACAGAGGAAGAAGGTGTGTGGAGGAAAGCGGCACCAGTGTGTGTAGAGCCGTTATGATCGGGGACAGCAGAACCGTCCGTGTAGTAGGAGATGTGAGATGGTAGGTGAGAAGGGAGGTTGTTGGAGGGGAAAAGGTGAAGGCAAGAGGGAATCGCAGGGCAGAGGGTGGGGGAGTAAAGGGGTGGGGAGGGGTGAGGACGAGGGTCCGGGAGTGAGCGGAATTTTGTAGGGGGGGCCCAGGTTGGGCATTTGGAGGAAGGGTGGGGAGGGGTAGAAGGTGGGAGGAAAGGTGGGGGTAACTAAGGGAAGGATGTGTCGGTTGGAAGGGAGGAGGGATAGAGCAAGAGGCCTGAATGGTTACCGATGCAAACAAGGTGAATGCGTGAGCGATTTATGAGGGAAGGGGAGTCATAAGGGAGGGCAGGGTACATGGAGCAGGGGGGTTGAAAGTGGAAGGAATTACGTGGGAAGGTGCTGAGGATACGGACGGAGGGGTGAGAGAGCCAATATGTTAGAGGAGAGGTAGGCCAAGAAGGGAGTAGGAGGAAGGTACAAGTAGGGATGTTGTCTGTGAGGGCAGAAAAGATGGCCCACCGGATGGAGCTGAGGAGAGTCGTTGAGTCGTGTGGTGCGTGGGCATACAAAAAGCTGGTCCACTGCGTGGAAAAACTGTCGTAGAGAGCACCGAAGAGACTATCTAGACGTGCATTGGAGTAATAAGGGATGGGGAAGAGGGGGCAGGTGAGGGGGGAGGAGAAACGGTGGACATGGAGTAGGAAATGGGCGAGGAAGGGTGTGAGGAGGGCGGGAGGGAGGGCGAGGTGTTCGGAGAGGGCGGGGGAGGGAGGGGAGGTTGGTGAGGGGGGAGTAGGGGGTGGGGGGGTAGCGAAGGAGGAGGTTGACGAGATCTTCCTCGAAAGATCCCGAGGACAAAAAACCATAATTAAAAAAAAGGAAAGCACACCAAGCTCTAGATAAAGACCTGCCTATTCATCATCAAGTACAGCCTGCAAACGTGGTGCAGCCAAATACGACAAGTAAACACCTTGAGTCAGCAGTTACAACTGGTCAGCTAGACAAAAATTGTATCCAAAACAATATGACGGTACACACTAATTAATCTCTAGACAGGGAATTGGGGACCTGACCTTAGATTATCAAATTCAGCCTGCAAATGTGGTGGGCGATGGAATGGTGTTCCCTCCAGTAAAAGCAAACAAAAGCAAAAGGATAAACCCTCAGAATCTAGGAGCTTCAGTACGTACTCATATTTTGTATAGTCCGGCTTATATGCCAGCTCTAGAATGGCCTAGAGCACACAGGTCTTAGTCCCTGATGTGCTCTCTACCGTGCCGTTGCCAGCTAGGGCCACGGGCCACGTACCTTGATGTACTGCCGCTATATCATATATATATATATCAGATCGCCGCTGCTGCGTCTAGTCATTGTATCCTATTCCTTGCATGTAAGAAAGTATAGCGTTCCCTTCAAGTGTCTTCTCAGTCTACGAACTCGGAAATTCGGAATACTAAAGATTATCAGCTGTTCCCAGCTAAAAGACTGACGCACTGGCACCCATCGCTTTGAGCAGCTCAGCGTGGCCCAGTTCCCTTTGAAATTGACGAAGGTGTCTTTCATCGAAGTCGAGAATTGGATGGAAGCAAGTGAAGGTTCATGAGCCTCGCAACTGCTGTCTTAACCATAGGCAATCAAGCCATCATCTATATATATTGAGAGAATATATAATAGAGCTCTCATCAACGGGCCAGTCTACGACAGCGCCGATTATTGAGTTGCAGTGGAACGTGACATCTGTCACCATTCCGCTCTCGCTATCAGCGATTGGAGCCTCCCCCATCGTTCTGACTACGGTCAGACGTGCGACCAACCCTCCTCTACCAACCCACCTTTACCCCTGCGCCCAACATCATCAAGACTGCTACTTGACATCTGCTCATCAACATGCTGATCTGTCCTCCATTACATAGATCTTGCCAATAGGCTTATTCAAATCATATATAATGGTGGGGCAGCCAAGACATCTGCAGACCCTGTCCCCCATGGGGACCAGGGTACTCCCAAGCGCGCGCTTTTGCGCGCTGCCTTTTTAAGCCCCACTGCGCGTTTCGCGCAGTTTTTTGCAACCCCCTGTGGGCGCAGCAAGCAATTTTTGCGCTTTTTGCACTACAAAGCCCAGTTTTGTTTTTTTCAAGTGCACTAAAGCGCAAGCCAATTTGGTCAATAGAAGTACCCCCATGGAGACCCCATTTGTCTACCAAGGATTCCAATTTGACTCCTGGGACGATCTCATCTCAGCTGAACTTAACAGTATGCTGACCGATCAAGACTCCCTTCCTCATCATTGCCTGCTCAAACTTGCATCACGTTTCATTACCAAAAACCTTTCCCCCTACATCAGGAACTCAGTACCCATGTACATTGATGACTCCTATGCCCTGATTGCCTACCTCACATCAACGTTTGGTAGCTTAGAAACCATGCACTATGCATTAAATGCATTCACTTCCCACACTTCAGACATGTCTCACAACTGGATCGTAGACACTGAAGCCACATCCCACATGACTGGCAACCCTGCACTTCTGTTCAACATCCAAACTGTCCTACCTGTCTACATCAAAACAGCCTCTCTCAGTGATTTACAATGGTCTAGTGGTAGGCCAGATCACTAAAGAATGAAGAGTCGTGGGTTCGACTCCCCCTCGGTCAACCGCGATGGTAGCTTGTCCAGTTCAGGTAGGAGATCGCTCCCCATCCGTGTACGACGGGCTGCCCTAACACCACGCCCCACCAGGCGTTATCATTACATCAAAACTGCATGTGGGATAGTCATAGTAACCAAACCAGGAACAGCGTGTATAAGGGGGGACCAAGGTAACATCTGCACCCTCAGAGATGTACACGTCAACGGACAACATGATACCCCCAACCTACGCATAGCCATCAAAGCTAATCCCAGGATGACTGTTGAGTTTGACTCCACCTATTGCAGAATGAACCTACATGGAACCCCTCTCCTTGCTGCACCTAAAAGAAGGAGCCTGTACCTAGTCCCCTCTATCAACCCCCTGCTAAGGGAACCACTAGGACTTGCTACGGCAGCCATCTCACGAAACACACCTGAAACTGCAGGCCTCTGGCACAGTGTTTTTTCTAAGGTTTTGGCCATAAACAGTAATTATATGGCAGCCCGATGCCCTGGAGTACAATTTGGTGGGACAGAAACATTAAGTATATGGCAGCCCGATGCCCTGGTGTAGACTTTGGTGGACAAAAACATTAGGTATATGGCAGCGCGATGCCCAGGTGTAAATTTGGAAATCCATAAACATTAAGTCTGGCATGGACGCTATGGACATGTATATAGCCTACCAAGGCCTATCCAGACTGGTTTCAGGAGACCAGGTAAATGGCATCAATGTCGCTTCTGCTGTATTCAACAAACTCAATAAAATTCCCGGTGAAACCTGCATTCTATCAAAGATGGACAAGAACACCTACTCCACCTCTCACACACGTGCAACACGTCCACTAGCCATCCTTCACATAGACATGAGTGGAAAGATGCGTGTTCCTAGCCTCAACAGCAGCCTCTACTTCCAAGGCAGTCTGGATGATCACTCCAAGTACTCCAGAGTGACCTTCCACAAAACCAAAGACACTGTCCCTAAGGACACCATCATAGAGCTAGCGAGACATTATATGAGGTCCTCACAGAGTTCAAGATAAGATTGATTTTCTGTGACAATGCTACTGAATACACCTTCTCTGAGTTTACTAACTGTTGCAAGAGCAAAGGCATCACCCAACAGTTCACTGTCCCTGGAAAACCATCCACAAATGGAGCTGCTGAACGCTTCAATTGTACACTGCATGACAGATCCACAGCACTCCTGCTTTCATCGAAGTTCCCCAACAGGTACCGGGCTAAGATGGTCAAGAATGCCAGCATCATCAGAAACCTCTCACCCACATCAGGATCAGACAAGACTCCCTATGAGATGTTCCATGGCACAAAAACCAAAGTTGATCACTTCATAATCATTGGATGCACTGCATACGTTCACATCCCTGTCAATCCAGACACTTCAAGTTTTCCCCCTCAGCTACTATCACTAGACTCAATGGCTACTCTGGCAAGAGGAAAGCCTACAAGTTGGTAGGCACCAAGAACAAGATCTTTGATGCCAGAGATATAACTTTCAATGAGAGTAAGAACCTAGCAGGGCTGAAAGGCTTCCCAGGCCCTGATGATTAAAAGGTAATGATAACACCTCGTGGGGCGTGGTGTTAAGGGAGCCCGTCGTACGCGGGTAGGGAGCGGTCTTCTACCTCAACTGGACAAGCTACCATCGCAGTTGACAACCACCTGCAGCGCCAAGAGCGACTGAAGGGGGAATGGACCCCCCGACTCTTCATTCTCAAGGTGATTTGGTCTACCACTAGACCAATGTATACCACCGAAAGGGGCTCTGATGATAAGATCCTTGGAGACTATAAGGATGCAATCAGGGTACTACTTCTTGCCAAATTGGTCAGCGCTTAAAGCGCACAAACGTCAAATTGGTCAGCGCTTTTAAGTGCAAAAGGCGCAAAAACTGCGCGCTGCGCCCACAGGGGGTTGAAAAAACTGCGTGAAACGCGCAGAGGGGCTCAAAAAGGCAGCGCGGCACAGTGCTGCTGCGCACGCTTTGTAGTACCCAGGATGCAATCCCAAATGAACCAGAACCACTTGAACCCTTTGTCCCTTTCAGGCAGTATCCCAACAAGCCCACTCCTACATGGGGCGGGGGGTGGGGGGTGGGGGGGTGGGGGGGGGCTCAATGCCACAAAGCTATGACATGTCCTACGAATCCAACACAGTACAACAATCATCCAATCAACCCCAAAACAGTGCACCTGCTCAGTGTAGTAGCCGGATCGTAGTACTGTCGGATTGATAACCGATTGTTGCCTCCGCCAGATATATACATATCCGATGTATATATTCCGGGATGAGGATCGATGAGACATCTATCTCTATGCACCTTTTCCTAATCATGCTGAATGGTCTAGTGGACTTGTACACTCAGCAGCCAAACCCCCATGCACACTGACCATGAGGATGCCACAGCATCTGAGCACAGCAATCAGCACAACTCTGCTGCTACACCTGATAATGTTACTGATCAATCCATTCCCCCATCCAACCAAGCTCATACCACTGATCCCCTTGCCTCTATCTATCTCTGCCCATGACATTGGACCTCCTGATCCTATCAGAAGAACCAGTGCCAGAGCTACCCGCCCACCAGACTTCTTGTCCTATCTGGCAGCTGAAGAGGTTTCCATTCCAAAGAATGAGAAGGAAGCTCTCTCAAGTGAGCACTCTGCTGAGTGGGCAGCTGCCATGATTGCTGAGTTGACAGCCCGATCAACAATGAGGACCTGGACACTGTCAGAGCTCCCACCAGGCTTAAAATATATTGGGACCAAGTGCGGTGGGTCTTTGATCTCAAACGCCTGGTGTCAGGAGAGATTGTCCACTTCAAATCATGGCTGGTTGCCAAGGGATATGCTCAAAGACCTGGCATGGACTATGATGCAGTGTTTGCCCCAGTTTCCAAACATGCCACCATCCGATTCATCCTGTCAATGGCAGTAGACCCATCAGCCCACCTGGCACAGCTTGACGTTTCCACTGCCTTCTTGAATGGGATTGGTGAAGAGGAAATCTACTGCTCCCAGCCACCAGGATTTGAGAAAGACCACAGAGTTTGTCGCATGTGGAAATGTCTCTATGGACTCAAGCAAGCATCCCGCCAGTGGTAACTCAGAGCAGGGTACTTCAAATTACCCAATTGGCACATGAAAACAAAAAAAGGGCGCTTTGTAGTGCAAAAAGCGCAAAAATTGCTTGCTGCGCCCACAGGGAGTTGCAAAAAACTGCGCTTAAAGCGCAGAGGGGCTCAAAAAGTCAGCGTTCAAAAGCGCGCGCTTTGAATTACATTGCCTCAGAGTCAAAGAAGACATGATTGGCATTGGAGTCAAAGACGACACGATCGGAATTGAATTTCAAGAAGTTGATGTTGACCAAGGCCTCTTCATCCTGCCTGGACCATCAAGCAGACCCCTCAAATGAGTCCTTTTCTTGGTGGATGATTTCCTGTTGCTCTCCTTCCACAAAGACATCCTCAAGAAGTACAAGCTCTATCATGGGACTCTACAAGACCAGATATCTTGGAGAGCCATCTGTCTTTGTGGGGTATGAGATTACCAGAAATGCAGCAGGTGGCACCCTGCACATCTTCCAGTCTCGCTTCATCCATGAGCTCCTCAAAGCAAACAACATGCTACCAGATCCCAGCAGCACCAGGTTCCCCATTCCTCTCCAGCCTGATGCATCCCTACCCTACCCAGAAAAAGGAGACCATCAGACTGGCCTGCCCCTTGCTCAGATTGTGGGATCCCTGAACTACCTGGCAGTCAACACCAGGCCAGACATTGCCCAAGCTGTCAACAGGCTAGCCACACACAGTGCACACCCTGTGTGGCTAGCCTGAATGACCACATGGAAGCTGCCACTGGAATCCTCAAGTACCTGACCTGCACACCTGACCATGGCATCACCTACACCCACTCCAAAACACCTCTGGATACTGTGACTCTGACCATGCAGCCTGTCCTATCACAAGGAAGTCCACCACAGGTTAGTTGGGTGTTCCTCAACCAGGGGGCAGCCATCTCATGGGCATCCAAAATCCAAGCATCTGCCACAGCTCTCTCCACCACTGAAGCTGAATACATGGCAGCCACTTCTGCTGCCCAAGAAGCCATGTAGTTGAGGAAACTGTAACACTGTGGTGAGCGCTGCAGGAGTTATGCCCCCTGCCCTCACCATCTATGGGGACAACCAAGCTGCCCTCAGTGCATGGAACCAAGAGAAACTGTCCTCCCGTCTCAGACACATGGAGGCAAGGTTCTTCTTCCTCAAGGAACAGTCCAAGAAGCAGGGTATCAAACTCAACTGCATCCCCACTGCTGCAAACATGGCTGACATGTTCACCAAAGCTCTCCCCAGGTCCAAGTTCTGTGATTTCAGAGAGCAGATTGGCTGCCTAGGAAAAGCATACAAATTCTGATGTCCCTTCCCCACTTGTTCTTTGATCTCTGACATATGATGAACTACAAGACACTTTCTGCAAAGTCATGTTTAGTTACGTAACTTAGTAAATGATAAGTCTTTATCCTCTGTCTACAAATGAACTAACACTGCCCCGGAAGGGCTTCACCATGCATCATTTAAAGGTGATCCTCCTTTCTTTAGCCCCTCTAGTTTTCTTTAAAACTCCTTTCATCCCCGGAATTCTTCTGTACAAAAGAATACCAGGGATTGCGGGTGATGTTATACTCCGGCTTATATATGCATGCCGGCTCTAGAGTGGCCTAGAGCACACAGGTCTAAGTCCCTGATGTGCTCTATGCCGTGTCGTTGCCAGCTAAAGCCATGTGCACTGCCATGCAGTACCTTAATGTACAGCCGCCATCTTCTATATCAGACCGCCACTGCTGCGCCTGATAATCTTGTCCTTTTTCTTGTGTGTAAGAAAGTATAGCGTCCCCTTCAAGGGTCTACGCAGTCTACGAACTCGGAATACTGAACACAAAGAACGTCCGTTAAGTCGATTGTGGGCATCCGTCAACATGCGAACTATTTCATGGTGGCCAAAAGATGCCGCAACCTGAAGTGCAATCCCATCTCGACTGTCTGCGCGTGCCGCATGCTGTGGTGCATCCAGCAGCATCTGAACTACCTTGTAGTGGCCATGTGATGCTGCATAACTGAGTGCCAGTCCATCTTGACAGTCTGCGTGCACGGCATGCTGTGGTGCATCCAGCAGCATCTGAACTACCTCACAGTGGCCACCCGTTGCTGCTTCCACAAGTGCCTCTCCATCTTGACAGTCTGCGTGCACAGCATGCTGTGGTGCATCCAGCAGCATCTGAACTACCTCACTGTGACCATAAAGTGATGCATCCATTAGTGACTCACCCTTTTGGCAGTCTGCGTGTGCAGCATGCTCTGGTGCATCCAACAGCATCTGAACTACCTCATGGTGGCCACGTGATGCCGCAGAAATTAGCGCCCGCCCATTTTGAAAGTCTGCATGCGCTGCATGCATGGTGCGGGGCAGTGAGCAGAAGCATAGCCAGGTCTGGCCGCCCATGTTCACAAACGAGCATCAGGGCTTGGTTAGAGGCATCCAATGACGTGCTTCTCGACACTAGCTCAATGGCCGCGTCGAATGCCTTAATGTTCTTGTGTTGAAGGGCAAGAGATAGGGCCCCGGGCAAATAGCCATTGCACTTGTGGATCAAGATCTGGGCGAGGTTCTCCGAGACAATAGAATGCCAGGGGCGACAAACAAGAGCGACGTCACTGATGGAGGATTGCCTCTCTTGTGTGAGGATGCGCAGAACGATGTCCTCCACTAGATCTGATGGAAGGTCTAAAAAAGCTGTCATGGTGCAGATCCAAGGAAGTAAACTGCGACAGGCAAGAAGTACAGTTGGACGAAGGGCTTTCTAAAAGAAGATAGGAGGAGTTGGCTGGAGAACCCTGTAACAATCCAAATTGAAATGAAAAGGAATAGAAGATTGTAGTAGGAGGAGGATGGAGAGTAGTTTAGCAGTAGAAGGAGATAGTTTTCTCGGGGTTTCTAGCTTTTTTCTTGCCAGCTTTTGGACAGCTCCCTAAACCACAGTAGTGTGTTTCATGAAAAACATCAACCATGTCCCTATTGAACCCAAATTATTTGAAGATTCGAAAAATACAAATGGCGCATTTGTTTCTGGAATTGAGGTTTGGGATTTGGACCCAGGTTTGATTGTGCATTGGAATCTCTTTCCACAACGACTTTTTAATTTGTGGCTTCCTCTCATAACTGCATATTAGAGTGTCTGAGTGATGATATTCGTGGTAGGGAATGTTTCACATAAAAACAAATGTTTGGCATGTAATGGCCTCCAAGTATAGGTTATATGCAGATTCAGCTATCCCCTAAGGCTTTGGCCACATACTCGTATAGCTTCATAAAGCCATTGGTCAACTTGGATGCGTTGGGGGAGACCAAGGCAAGCCAGCCCTATAAAACAAATGTACCTTGGGCGCCTTATCACCTTACTTTGGAGGCCCAGTAGACTCCCCACACACAAATACAAACAAAACCTTGGTCATGGTGTTATGGGGCTCTATGGAGCCAGTGGAAAAGACCTCAGCTCTAAAACCACGATGGTCACAAATAGCCATTTGCTAATCTATCTGTTTAGCCCAGAACAATAGGTACAACCCTCCCTAAACAATTGTATGCCCTCCTGACAGTACCTCTTATTCTGGCTGAATTTGCAGGTGCTGTGATATGGTGGTTGACGGTAGAAGAGTGGTCGAAGTTGAAATGCATTTCATTTTATAATGCCCGTTATACGCTGAGGATAGAAACAACATTTGTGAGAAATGAAAATTGAAGCTGCATTGATGGATCAAAACTCCAGCATAAAGCTGGTCATGAATCCTGATTCCTTTGAAGGATGGAAATGCTTAATACAATTTTTAAAAAATGCAATAATAATTGCACAATTAAATTATCATCACAAATGAGATGATGATTTTATTATACTGTATAGTTAAATGATCATTATAGCACGAGCTCAGGGCCCCCGTTGGTAAAATAGTAGGGGGCCCTGGCGGGTCCCCTGGAGGTCGGCCCCGGGGTGGGGTACGGAAAACGATGGCTTCTTAGTTCAGTTGTCTAAAATTGTTACATTTGTTTTGAACATTAAAATATATGTAATGTATGTATTCAGTTGTCCGTGCCAAGGGAGTTCCAACGTGAACAAAGTGCAGTGATATGCTTTTGCAAATTGCAATTGCTAAGAACTGTGTACAGTTGTCTATTTACACGTATAGTTTTCATACTGAAAATAAGTATTAATTAGAAAAGCAAGAAAAAATGAGATGACATCCTCAGGGGCAACACTGATATTTCCAAGACCAATGTTTGATTTATCCTATCTACATGTTCATGAATGGAGGGAAAAAAGGCAGTTCAGTGCAGCACAGCGCAGTTCGGTGAAGTTCAAAATGGCACCTCACTTCACATCTGCCTCCACATCTACCTACTCCACACCTACACGTAGTCCAAATCTATCCAACTCCGGTCCTCAACAAATGACAATCAGGACAATGACAGGGTAAATTATTATTCAGACCTCGTAGGCACCACTCTTGGACCATCTTACCAAAATGTGGTGTTCAATCTTGCCACAATTCGGTGAATCCAAAACACTCAATATTTCTATTTGAACTACCTGAGAGGTAGTTATCACTAAAGATGAAGGCAAATTCACCCATAAGTATCCCGCGCAACAGTCTAATATGACTGCACACCCATTCACCATCTTCATACGATTGGAGTTGTACGTCACTGATGGTCATGCAAGGGGCAGTAGACTCAAAGACTGCACATCATGTACTTTAGGGAAAGGTCCGAAAAGGAAAGCTTGCATTGGAATCATGTGTGTATGTGAAATGAATGCGGGTCAACAAGGTGAAGCTTGCGTGGGAATCATGTGTGTATGTGAAATGAATGCATAATGTAGCGTGAGCTCCAAACAAAACCCACCAACCGACATGTAATAACTTAGCACTCACGCACACAACACGTGGGTGTTTCATTTGTTATTCAAATACAGGTGGTACATCAACTCCTAAGTGACCAAATAGTACAAACACACATCTGCAAGAAAACTGTGAAAAGAAACAGATTCTTGTTTTTGCAGTGCTGGGGTGTCGTGGATGTAGAGTGCTGCAGCAACACACACTAAATTGCCAAGACATGAGTCAGGCAGTGAGGCTAGTATTCCATTCATGACAGTGAATTGCTGAGTGCGGTACACTGTAGTCTGCTCGGCTGCTTCAGCAAGCATGCATATAGAATGAGGTTACCTTCGCAGCTGGAAGCAACGATGGAAAACAAAGTTGCGCAGCAGTGGTATTGATACGCCTATGCCAGGCTGGGGCACGCAGTGTTACATACAGCTAATCGCGAGCAGAACGCCTAGAGCTCCTGCAAGAGTTCCGGATCTCACTCAATTATGTATGTTAACGATAAGGATAAAATTCGCGCGTGCCTGCTTTTATTGTCCTGAGCAGGAGCCTTTCCGAATTCTGGCGATTTAAGCTGTCCGAATTCCGGCGGTTGCTGCAGCGCCTTTTGCCCAATCGGAGTGTTCGCAACGTAATAAGCGCTGCTGCTGCTGCTGCTGCTGCTGCTGCTGCTGCTGTTGTTGGCTGGATTTCCAGCGGGGAGACAGACGTTGCGTATTGGACCACCATGCAAACTGCTTTACACGTATTTCGCTGCAAGACTTGAATATACAGGAATAGCAACTGTTCATCGAGGTCAGAGAAGATACAGAGGTCAAGGAGAAGAACGATATAATCGAGCAAGGGTCTTTTAGACTTCAGAGTACTGATTTGACCGGCTGATTTGACCGGCGTTCTTGGTAAATTTGAAGATGTGAAGATTTGAGGATTTGAAAAAACAGCACGATATCTAGGTGTGTGTTTCCAGTGGGGCAGGGGCTGGTTCCCCACGGACGTCAAATTGTCCATGTTCTGAAAGCCTCAAACCTCATCGAGAGAATCCTGGAGAGAATACTTGGTGCTCGCCGGTACTCGCCGGGCTGGACTCCAGCGGATCCTAGGTGGACTTGAGCGGAATTGAAAAACTTCAGCGGGAGGGTCAGGGCTCCCGCTGAAGTTTTGCATTCCGCTGAAGTCCACGTAGGATCAAAAAAGCCAGCGTGGACTTCAGCGGGACATTACAAAATGTCAGCGGAACCCCACTGGAAACACTTCGTGCCAGCGTGGACTTCAGCGGAACTTCAACGGTGACCGAAAACCCCACTGGAAACACACCCTAGGGCTGTCAAGCTTTATATCGCCCGGTAATATTTTACCACGTACCGTCCGATATATGTGAACCGATATTATGCGTATCGGGTGATGGATATTATGTGTATCGGGTGATGCGATACTATGCGTATCGGGTGATGGGTATCTATGCGTATCGGGGTTGGGTATCTAGGAATGAGTGGTTGTGGTGGTGGGCAAAAAAATGGTTGGTGGGTAACCAGAGATGGGATGTGGGTGGTCAGATATAGCGGGGTGGGGTATCTAGGAATAAGTGGTTGTGGTGGTGGGCCAAAAAGTGGTTGTTGAGTAACCAGGGATGGGATGTGGGTGGTCAGATACGGTATTTTTGGGATCCATCGTACGGTAAACACGATATATTGTGTTTACCCTTTAAATCGTGTTTGGTCCTAATCGGCCTACGAAATTATCTTACACATGGCAGGTCGGCGGTTCGATTCTCGTCAGGAGCACCTGAGTCTGGGCCAGGGAATTTCGTATACCGCCTTGTACCGTACGATATATCACGATATTCTGTACGGTAATAGACCACGATATTACCGTGTTTTTCTGTCTCGCTCAGTATTGGTTCATTTGACTTGATTTTAAGTGTATGGACGTGTAAACGGTATTTCCTGTTATATCCCCTTGGTCTTATACTGATTTTCCCAAAAAAGGGTATAAAAATACCGTACGGTATATCACGATATATCGTACGGTAATTGAAAATACCGTACGGTATTGACGGCCCTAACGATATCGCGTAAGTAACGCATAGGTCTGTCCCCCTAAGGGGGCCGACAAACTATTGTTTGGGGTTCAGTTCCTTAATGCCTTTTATTTTTAAGCCCTTCCTCAACGGTTGGGTAAGTCCGTTTAGCCTATTTGGCCTACCCCTGGACTGTAACATACATACATACATACAGTACTGCCCGTAGTAGTCGTGCCTTCCATATTGGGCAACTGTAGTAGAAATCACTCAAGACACATCCCTCACTCTTCTAGTTACCGTATGAAGTCCTTGCTTGCTGTGTTAGCGGTTGGACCCCGTTTGGTGAACTGGGTGGGTGAGTGGGTGTTGATGTGGATGTGTCTGTGGCTGCTGTTGTTGTTGTTGTTGTTGTTGTTGTTGTTGTTGTTGTTGTTGTTGTTGTTGTTGTTGGGGGGGGGGGGGGGGGGGGGGGGGGGGTAGCTCGGCTGGCACGTCTGGGTGGGACTTCAGCAACCTGTGTGGGTGTATGTGTGGGCGTGGGTCAGCTCCACAGGCAAGTCTGGGTGGGAGATCACTTTGTGGCTTTTTGTGAGACATAGCTCTGGCTATAGTGGGATTGCTTTGGTACATGGCCTCATTTGATATGGAGTCTAGCTCCTAGGTTCTGATATCAAACCCAGAGGTTAAATGTATTGGGAAGGGGGAGAAACGTGTGAGATTGAGACCCCCCGACTTTAAATTCGTGCATCTTCGCGTGAATAGGAGACGCTACAAAAGCTCCCATGCTGGATTCCGCAGTATTCGTCACACAAAATCGCATGAACCCCCAGGTGGGGTTCAGTCCAGGGTACTACAAGTGGTCAAATTGGTCAGCGTTTATAGCGCACATGCCTTTTGTTTGCAGCGTTAAAAGCGCAACTTCCTTGAAACAAGTTATATGCAGCGTCGCCTGCGACGCTAAAAAATGGCGGAGAGTGATCATGAGGGAGCGATAGGTGGCAACGGAAGCGAGTTAGTTACGAGACTGTTGGCTGACGTGTCAGGCTTCATCGCGGTCAGACGGATGGATGGATGGATGGATGGTCGCTGATCGGTCGGTCGGACGGTCAGTCGGACGGACAAATGGGTCAACATGGGGGCTCCCGCCCCCTTGAAGAGGGGGCTCTGCCAAAGACTGTGCAATTCGTGTGGGGGGCCGCGAGGAAGTTTTTTTCATTTACCTATGTCCAGGTAAATGAAAAAAACTCGCCTATGTCAGAAGTTTTTGTAGTCTGCCTTACCCCCCCCCCCCCCCCCCCCCCCCCCCCCCCCCCCACCCCACACACACACACACACACACACACACACACCCCACACCCCAAAGGCCCAAAGGCCCATATCCCCTTCAGAAATTAAAATTAGGGGGTCAGGTTAATAGGGTCTCTAGTGATATCCCCGTTCGGAACGGGATGGCTCTATCGTAGAGCGGTCCCGGGTTGGACGAAGCAGGTGTGGGGGCCTATCAGGTCTCTTGTAGTCTTGTACGAACCCCAACGAGGTCACTTTGGGTCGTCGACCGGCATTGTAACTGGACTCTAGATGTGATGTAAGCCTGTCCATCTATCGCATACTTACGAGGCGGTTCCCTTAATACCCTCTGGGCACGTCCTTAGAGGTCATTGTGTGACAATTCTTGGATGTTTAAATTTTAAATTTTAAATTTTCTCTAGTGATCCCCTGGACAAGCTCTATCCATTTGTGGTCTCACATTTGGATTTTAGCCAAGTTTGACAACATGGTCAAGCAAGCATAATTTCCTAGCCCTGATTCTGAGCTGATCTAGCATGTTTTGGTGTTTGAGAATTTAAAGGTGGTGTTAAGCCTAAGTTGCATGCCTAAGTACCCTCCTACCCAAGCAGTTAGGGAGAAAATATTGAATTTCTGGTTTGGCCCAACTTTCACACTTGGTGTACTTAGAACCTCTGGAGGTCACTACTCGAGCACCACCTCGACCCATATACTCATCCTCGAAAACAAGCGCGGATTCGGAATGCTTTCGTCAACCAGTTTCATGGGTATGCTTAACTTCCGTCAGATTCCGTCGGTCGAGGAAGTTACGAAGATATTCCCGGAAACGGCTCGACGATCCCTGTACGAGGATCTGCCAGGTGCCTCGACTTGGATCTAGAGGACCGCGCCTCCATATTTACTCGTTGTCGAAAAAAGCGCGGATTCGGAAATATCTCGTCGAGCTTGTGTCATAGGTCTGCTTAACTTTATCTGAGACCGAGTGCTAAGGAAGTTTTGACCTCAAACACACCAATGACACACCAATGACCTCAAACACACCAATGGCACCAATGCAGTCAGAGACATCCCTGATGAAAGACGGGTTGGCTTTAAACGCCTCCGATACCAGAAATGGTTCGCAGCCAACAGCAATGATGAGAATGGCTTGATTCCCTTTACATCTGCCTTACATAAGCAGGATCAGATTCGTTCTATAGCACAGTTTAGAATGGGTTCCAATTGGCTGAACACAGAAAGAATGAGGGTGGTGGATAGAGCACACATCCCTCGTTCAATGAGACACTGTCAAATGTGTGGGTTCCAAAAACCTGAGGATGAAATGCATATGTTTGAGTGCCCTTTTCATAATGATATTCGCCTCCGCTACCAGAAGCTGTTTACAGATATTTATAGGCATGTCCATGAGGATACCGACTTAACCGTATGGAAGGTGGAATTCTGCGATTCCACATTCAGAACCTTTATGAATTAAGGGCGCCTGGAGGCGCGTCCCGAATGAATGATTCGAATCCTAAATTCAATGTATTTTAATTAATTGAATTGAATTGTATTTAATGTTGTGATATTTTAATTCGATTTATTCCTTTCCATTGTGATGCGTACATGTTTTGCCTTGGTTTTTTGACGACTATTCTGTTCCCAAACCTATGTATACGCACATGTTTAAGTGGTTCAAATTTGAAATGTTACCTCAATGCACCCTTAAATCAAATTGTTAACCGTTAGTTATAGCTTTTTGGCCCAACCTGAGCTCCTTTTCGTGAATTGCGATGCTCATATGTGCTCTGCTGAGAATTTTCCCGGTATAAATAAATCTTATAATTAATCAAAATAAAGAATGTTCAACTTTTTGATGTTTTTCATGAAACCTGAAAATTTGGTTTGTGACACACTAACGGACGGACATTTTAATGGGGCTAATCCCTCTTCAAAAAATCTGGAGATTTTTTTCATTCGGGTATGGAAATGGCACTAAGACTTTTTGGAGCAACCAAGCCGACTATCTTTCTACTTGTAGAAGAGCAAGACAGGAAGCCCTGGACTGCTTAGTGGCACCGTAATTTATTATCCCTTTTTTTCTTGTGACTTCTCGTTTGTTAGCTTCTTACCTCCGCCACTGTAAGTGGTTGAGATCTGGGTCCTGCTCTAGGGGGTTTAATACCTACGCCACCAAAACGGTGGTTGGGAGTTTGGTTTGTTTGTCCTAGACACACCCCTGATGTAATGGGTTTTTTTGCTTTGTGGGCGGGTGCTTTTTCTTTTTGTTTAAAGCACAGAGTCTCATACACCCTCGCGGTGCCAAGTAGACTTCAACATGTAATGTAATGTAATGTAATGTAATGTAATGTAATGTAATGTAATGTAATGTAATGTCCTGTCCCTGTCTGTACTGTAATGTCTGTCTGTCCGTACTGTCCTGTACTGTCCTCTAAGGTCAGGTCTGTCTGTCCTGTCCTTCCTGTACTGTACTGGTACTGTCCTGTCCTGTTCCTGTCCTGTCCGTCCACATGTACTGTCCTGTACTGTCCTGTCCTGGTAATGGCATGTCCTGTAATGTATGTAAGGTAATGTAAAACAGTTTTTCCACCAGAGGACATTTTGAAAGCGCCCCCCACACCACCCCACCCCACCACCCCCCACCACACCCCTATATGGAGATACCGAATAACTGGTGCAGAGACCCGTATGGGAGGAACTCGGCCAACCTAATCGGTCGCAAAAAGTGCTTCGAGCCAATGCACGATGTCGTACCTCAATGCCTTAGCTACTTAATACATTTTGCATCAGGCTATCCTGCACCCCCACCATCAGCTCCGGCATCACCTCCGGCATCTGCACCAGCGCTTACAGCAACATGAGAATGCTGTACCCCCACCATCATGATATACCCTCATGCACCCTCACACGCACCAACTTAAGCACCAGCACCAGCTCTAAGACCAGTACATGCACCACCCCCACCGTCAGTACCAGCTCATGTACCACCACCAGCTCTCTTTTGCACCCGAGCTCATGCTATACCCCCCCCCCCCCCCCCCCCCCCCCACCCCCAAACAAACACACACACACACGAATATTTCGCGTTTGGGCCTTCTACTCTATACCCACAAAAAATACAAGTATCTTGCAGACAGGAAAGGACGTCTCCTCGCGACCTGGATCACAAGCTTGCGCGAGATCGATGGAAAAATACCGGTATGCACAAAGTCGGTGAGGAAACAGGGGCAGAGGTGCATCTGAAGGGCTGTCGCAGATCCCCCCCCCACCCACCCACCCCCCACCCACCCACCCCCTCCACACACACACACACACACACACACACACACACACGTACATACACACACACACACTCTCACACACACACACACACACACCACCAGCCACCACCACCACCACCACCACCACGAATATTTACGCCTTCTGCTGTACACCTGCATATTCCGCATCAACACACCCACCTAAAAAGTATCGTGCAGAGAAGGAAGGGCGCCTCCTCGCGACCCCAACCACAGGCTTGCACGAGGTCGATGAAGAAACCCGGGGCAAAGGTGCAGCTGAAGGGCCGTCGCCGATAAACCAGGGTCCTGTCTTCTTGGAGCGGGGCTTCAATCTTTCTTGCCAGGACAAGGCTCCTTGCGCTTTCAACGTGAATGACTGAATGGATAAGCAGCAAAGTCATGCTACCGCATACCGCCGCATATCATCAACCGGACCCGTGCAGTTAACGGGCTCACTAAACCCTACACCCCTAAACGTGAAAGCGCAAGGAGCCTCCTCAGCAACAGGTAGCACGGAGTGGAAGTATGATGCTAGCACGGTAATTGTCGTCGATTATCGTCGACATGTACTACATGGGTAGGTACGACCGGCAGGTATTTATGGACGACAAATAGTGCGAACAGTTCTGCTGCTTTGCTTCCTGTATTGTTACTTACTCTTGATCGTTGGATAATGTTTTGAACCCCCCCCCCCCCCCCCCCCCCCCGGAGGCCCAGCCCCTTCGCTGGGCTGCCAACCTTTACAGAGGAACATGCCGCCCACCCCTGGAGATTTAGGAGTCTCCCCTGAGTCCACATCAGCATTTCCCGAAGTCCATATCAGCATCCCAGGAAACAATATCTGAATCGCTGCGAAGCTACCGTGTCACACAGCGTTGCGACACCTTCAGCTTTTACTTCGCAGCGGATTTTTTTTCTTTCTGTCGCTTGGGCTTCCCGTGGATTGGGGTCCAGCAGTTGACCTGGCAGCTAAACTGAACCCAACCGAACCCCCCTGGAGAATCCCGAAGTCCTTAGGGTGAATCAAGGACTTCGGGATTCTCCGGGGATTGTCAGTTGGGTTCAGTTGAGCTGCCAGGTCGACTCCTGGAACCTAACCCACGGGAAGGCCAAAAAGTCCTGTGGAAACACACCCTTAGTCCGCCTCAACATATCCGAACGTCCCAATTTTAAATCCAATGTTCGAACGTGCAGGCAGTTCAGAACCTGATCTCCCAATCTGAGAGTAAAATGATTCCTCTACATTACCTGATGTGCAATCCAGAAGTTGATTGTCAAGACTTCCTCTGTTCATCCATGAATGTATGAAGAAATTGGATCAAGTATTTTTTCCAGGCACGATTCCTTTGTGTGCTGTTTTTATCGTTCAGAATCATCATCATCATCATCATTATGATAAGAAAAATGAAAAACATGAAAATGAACTGTTCCCGTTTACATTTCCTTTTTGATACTGCCGAAGACGGCGAGCAGCCAAATTGCTGGCTAAGGCTGTGTAACCAAGTTGAAGTTAGAGATCACACTTCTGCTTTCATAATTCATTCAATTAAAACAAAAAAATGAAATAATAATTGTTCATATTCTTGCTGAAACCAATATGAGCGCCAACGTGTTATAATTGATCGTGATAATTACACGTACATGGGCTCAATGGTTGAGACAAAGTAATGGATTTTGGAATAAAACCGTTGACCTTAAAGATGATGGTTTTATGAAGAGAGCCTAGCTCGAGAATGATCTAATGGCAACCAGAGATGGCACCAAACAATGCTGGTTTCATGGATTACTAAGATGCATTCAGAGATAAGGTGTTACATAATATTTCTCTGATATTCTTTAAGATATCCAGGATTCATGACCAGCCTTATGCTGGAGACTTGATCAACAAACTCAACTTTAATTTCCAGTTTTCACAAAGCATTTTTCACAAACGGGGATCGCGGGTTCTAACTACTGAACGGGGATTGTGGGATCTATATGTCCCAGTTCCTATTTACCCCCCCCCCCCCCCCCCCCCCCCATCGCCTCTGTAGCGGCTTCCCCTGTGACCGTTGCAAACAGGAGTTGGGATCTTGACTCGATACCCTTGCTGCTGCTGCTGCTCGCTGCTGTCTACTGCTGCTGCACCTGTGACCGCTGCAAAAGGGGATCGCGGGAGTTGGGAGCTTGACTAGCTAGCCCTTGCTGCTGCTGCTTGCTGCAGTCTACTGCTGCTGCTTGCTGCTGTGACCGCTGCAAATGGGGATCATGGGAGTTGGGAGCTTGACTCACTAGCCCTTGCTACTGCTGCTGCTGCTGCTTGCTGCTGTCTACTGCTGCTGCGGTTGATGTTGCATGGTGCCGCTGCTTCTGCTTGCTTATGTATACTGCTGCTGTGGTTGCTGTTGCATGTTGCCGCTACTTCTGCTTGTTTATGTACACTGCTGCTGCGGTTGCTGTTGCATGGTGCCGCTGCTGCCCACCCTGAGAGCATCCGCTCCCCCCCTCTGTTCTCCCCATGCTGGCCGCAGCAGGGTATTTTTCTTTTCAGCTACGGGCAGCAGCTTCTATGCAGCTCCTCTGACTGGCTATCCAGCCCAACCTGACGCAACCTACTGCACCTTTAATCTGACACACTCAGCTGTCCTGAACTGCTGAAAAATTGCGACGGAGCACAGCGCCTGACTCAGAGAACTGCCTAGAAGCTGCTAAGAAAACAATTGTGACATAGCACAGCGCCTGACTCAGGGAGCTGCCTAGAAGCTGCTAAGAAAATAATTGTGACATAGCACAGCGCCTGACCCAGGGAGCTGCCTAGAAGCTGCTAAGAAAACAATTGTGACAGAGCACAGCGCCTGACTCAGGGAGCTGCCTAGAAGCTGCTAAGAAAACAATTGTGACATAGCACAGCGCCTGACTCAGGGAGCTTCCTAGAAGCTGCTATGAAAACAATTGTGACATAGCACAGCAACTGACTCAGGGAGCTGCCTAGAAGCTGCTGGGAAAAGCCGAGAAGAAAAATCCGCATAGCACAGCCCCACCTTGTCTCCCCCCTCCCCTCTTGACACCCCGTCCTGCAGTGCCTTGATGAGTAACTCCTGTGTGCATGTAAGGTACAGTCCAGAGGTTAACCAAATAGGCTCAAGGGACTTGCCCAACCGTGATAGGAAGGGCTTCAAAATAAAAAGCACTGATGAACTGAACCCCAAACAATCGTTTTACTGACGGGGGCCCTGAGTCCGTGATACAGTGATCATTTAATTCCCACTTAACTCCTTGAGCCCCTTTCAATGATATACATTGGTCTAGTGGTAGACCAAATCACTATGAGGATGAAGAGTCGAGGGTTCGATCCCCCCTTCGTTTGCTCTTGGGGTTGCAGGTCGTTGTCAACCACGATGGTAGCTTGTCCAGTTGAGGTAGAAGACCGCTCCCTACCCGCGTACGGCGGGTTCCCTTTACAACCACGCCCCACCAGGCGTTATCATTACCTGATGCAACACATGATGTAGCTCAGCAAAATTATCATACTGACTCTGCAGCTGCTCGCTGATTAGGTCGGGCATCTGCAAGGGAGGGCAACCCAGGGGTTTTATTTTCAAATCTGAAAGTTGGTATGTATAGATTAATGGGTTTAGGCCTTCTCAAGGGGCAGCGTTTCATAGCTTTTTATATCTTTTATAGCCTTTTTATAGCTTTTGAGGGCCATTTAGGGCAAAACAAAAACTTTTTATATTCCTTTTATAGCGAGAATTTGCTGAAACGGTGTCAGACTAGCGATCGCTATGTATAGCAGGGGGGGGGGGGGGGGGGGGGGGGGGGGGGGGGGGGAAATCCCTAGGACAACCCGTTTTTGTTGTTGTTGCATATTTCTCATATCTGTACTGCATGTAAAGGCATCGTACTTAATGATGACCGCCAACTATTCTGTAACAAGTTCTACAACGATATCTGAAGGTATACATATTTTGAAATAGGCCAGTCACTTGCAGGGCACGACAAACAAGTCAACTTCCTTGTTGTCGCATAGGAGGTAGTGTGCGTGCGTGTGCGTGTGTGCGTGCGTGCGTGTGTGTGTGTGTGTGCGTGTGTGTGTGTGCGCGTGCGTTTGTGTGAGTGTGTGTGAGGGCCAGGTATTTCCCCCTGCTTTATATAGCGATCGCTACATTTGACCCCGTTTTGGCCCCAACTGCCCCTATAAAGAACCCCCCCCCCCCCCACACACAGAAGGGATACATATTTTAAAATAGGTCAGCCACTAAGCTTAGCTTAATAGCCATAGCTTTCGATGGTGTAAACAATGGTGCCCAATACCTTTTTTAAGGCACGAGAGAGCTTTTAAGCGAATGCAGGGTAGGACAAACAATTCAGCTTCCTCGTTGCTGCTTAGGAGATAGTCTGTTGGGGGGGCAAGCAGGGATTTGTTCCCCTGCTAATGATAACGCCTGGCGGGGAGTGGTGTTAAGGGAGCCTGTCGTACGCGGGTGGGGAGCGGTCTCCTCCCTAAACTGGACAAGCTACCATCGCGGTTGACGATGACCTGCAACGCCAAGAGCGACCAAAGGGGGAGTCGAACCCTGGACTCTTCATCCTCAAGCGATCTAGTCTACCACTAGACCATTGTATATCACTGAAAGGGGCTATTTGTTGCCCTTCTATACATAGCGAGTGCTAATTTTGGCCATTACCATTCTGGCCCCAATCGCCGCTATCATAATAATAAAAACGCTTTGGCCCTAAATGGCCCTAGCTAGTTTTGGCCATTACCATTCTGGCCCCAATCGCCGCTATCATAATAATAAAAACGCTTTGGCCCTAAATGGCCCTAGCTAATTTTGGCCATTACCATTCTGGCCCCAATCGCCGCTATCATAATAATAAAAACGCTTTGGCCCTAAATGGCCCTAGCTAAGTTTGGCCATTACCATTCTGGCCCCATCGCCGCTATCATAATAATAAAACGCTTTGGCCCTAATGGCCCTAGCTAATTTTGGCCATTACCATTCTGGCCCAATCGCCGCTATCATAATAATAAAAAACGCTTTGGCCCTAAATGGCCCTAGCTAATTTTGGCCATTACCATTCTGGCCCCATCGCCGCTATCATAATAATAAAAACGCTTTGGCCCTAAATGGCCCTAGCTAATTTTGGCCATTACCATTCTGGCCCCAATCGCCGCTATCATAATAATAAAAACGCTTTGGCCCTAAATGGCCCTAGCTAATTTTGGCCATTACCATTCTGGCCCCAGTCGCCGCTATCATAATAATAAAAACGCTTTGGCCCTAAATGGCCCTAGCTATTTTGGCCATTACCATTCTGGCCCCAATCGCCGCTATCATAATAATAAAAACGCTTTGGCCCTAAATGGCCCTAGCTAATTTTGGCCATTACCATTCTGGCCCCAATCGCCGCTATCATAATAATAAAAACGCTTTGGCCCTAAATGGCCCTAGCTAATTTTGGCCATGACCATTCTGGCCCCATCGCCGCTATCATAATAATAAAAACGCTTTGGCCCTAAATGGCCCTAGCTAATTTTGGCCATTACCATTCTGGCCCAATCGCCGCTATCATAATAATAAAAACGCTTTGGCCCTAAATGGCCCTAGCTAATTTTGGCCATTACCATTCTGGCCCCAATCGCCGCTATCATAATAATAAAAACGCTTTGGCCCTAAATGGCCCTAGCTAATTTTGGCCATTACCATTCTGGCCCCAATCGCCGCTATCATATAATAAAAAACGCTTTTGGCCCGAAATGGCCCTAGCTAATTTTGGCCATTACCAATTCTGGCCCGTTTTTTTTTCGCCGCGATCATAATAATAAAAAACCTTGGGGCCCTAATGGCCCTACTAATTTGGCATTCCATGCTGGGCCCCAAGTCAATCGGCACGATATCATATAATAAAAACGCTTTTGGGCCCTAAATGGCCCTAGCTAATTTGGGCCATTACAATTCTGGCCCCAATGCCGCTATCATAATAAGAAAAACGCTTTGGCCCTAGATGGCCCAGCTAATTGTGGCCATTACCATTCTGGCCCCAATCGCCGCTATCATAATAATAAAAACGCTTTGGCCCTAAATGGCCCTAGCTAATTTTGGCCATTACCATTCTGGCCCCAATCGCCGCTATCATAATAATAAAAACGCTTTGGCCCTAAATGGCCCTACTAATTTTGGCCATTACCATTCTGGCCCCAATCGCCGCTATCATAATAATAAAAACGCTTTGGCCCTAAATGGCCCTAGCTAATTTTGGCCATACCATTCTGGCCCCCAATCGTCCGCAGCAGATAAATAAAAACCGCTTGTGGCCCTAAATGGTCCTAGCGAATTTTGGCCATTACCCAATGCTGTCCCCAATCGCCGCTAGCAATAAAATAAAAACGCTTTTGAGCCCTAAATGGCCCTAGCTAATTTGGCCATTTAAAATTCTGGCCCCAACGCCAGATATCCATAATAATAAAAACGCTTTGGCCCTAAATGGCCCTAGCTAATTTTGGCCATTACCATTCTGGCCCCAATCGCCGCTATCATAATAATAAAAACGCTTTGGCCCTAAATGGCCCTAGCTAATTTTGGCCATTACCATTCTGGCCCCAATCGCCGCTATCATAATAATAAAAACGCGTTGGCCCTAAATGGCCCTAGCTAATTTTGGCCATTACCATTCTGGCCCCAATCGCGCTAATCAGAATAATAAAACGCTTTGGCCCGAAATGGCCCTAGCTAATTTGTGGCCATTACCATTCTGGCCCCAATCCGCCGCTATCATAATAATAAAAACGCTTTGCCCTAAATGGCCTAGCTAATTTTGGCCATTACCATTCTGGCCCCAATCGCCGCTATCATAATAATAAAAACGCTTTGGCCCTAAATGGCCCTAGCTAATTTTGGCCATTACCATTCTGGCCCCAATCGCCGCTATCATAATAATAAAAACGCTTTGGCCCTAAATGGCCTAGCTAATTTTGGCCATTACCATTCTGGCCCCAATCCGCCGCTATCATAATAAATAAAACGCTTTGGCCCTAAATGGCCCTAGCTAATTTTGGCCATTACCATTCTGGCCCCAATCGCCGCTATCATAATAATAAAAACGCTTTGGCCCTAAATGGCCCTAGCTAATTTTGGCCATTACCATTCTGGCCCCAATCGCCGCTATCATAATAATAAAAACGCTTTGGCCCTAAATGGCCCTAGCTAATTTTGGCCATTACCATTCTGGCCCCAATCGCCGCTATCATAATAATAAAACGCTTTGGCCCTAAATGGCCCTAGCTAATTTTGGCCATTACCATTCTGGCCCCAATCGCCGCTATCATAATAATAAAAAACGCTTTGGCCCTAAATGGCCCCTAGCTAATTTTGGCCATTACCATTCTGGCCCCAATCGCCGCTATCATAATAATAAAAACGCTTTGGCCCTAAATGGCCCTAGCTATTTTGGCCATGTACCATTCTGGCCCCAATCGCCGCTATCATAATAATAAAAACGCTTTGGCCCTAAATGGCCCTAGCTAATTTTGGCCATTACCATTCTGGCCCCAATCGCCGCTATCATAAATAATAAAACGCTTTGGCCCTAAATGGCCCTAAGCTAATTTTGGCCATTACATTCTGGCCCCAATCGCCGCTATCATAATAATAAAAAACGCTTTGGCCCTAAATGGCCCTAGCTAATTTTGGCCATTACCATTCTGGCCCCCAATCGCCGCTATCATAATAATAAAAACGCTTTGGCCCTAAATGGCCCTAGCTAATTTGGCCATTACCATTCTGGCCCCAATCGCCGCTATCATAATAATAAAAACGCTTTGGCCCTAAATGGCCCTAGCTAATTTTGGCCATTACCATTCTGGCCCCAATCGCCGCTATCATAATATAAAAACGCTTTGGCCCTAAATGGCCCTAGCTAATTTTGGCCATTACCATTCTGGCCCCAATCGCCGCTATCATAATAATAAAAACGCTTTGGCCCTAAATGGCCCTAGCTAATTTTGGCCATTACCATTCTGGCCCCAATCGCCGCTATCATAATAATAAAAAACGCTTTGGCCCTAAATGGCCCTAGCTAATTTTGGCCATTACCATTCTGGCCCCAATCGCCGCTATCATAATAATAAAAACGCTTTGGCCCTAAATGGCCCTAGCTAATTTTGGCCATTACCATTCTGGCCCCAATCGCCGCTATCATAATAATAAAAACCGCTTTGGCCCTAAATGGCCCTAGCTAATTTTGGCCATTACCATTCTGGCCCCAATCGCCGCTATCATAATAATAAAACGCTTTGGCCCTAATGGCCCTAGCTAATTTTGGCCATTACCATTCTGGCCCCAGATCGCCGCTATCATAATAATAAAAACGCTTTGGGCCCTAAATGGCCCTAGCTAATTTTGGCCATTACCATTCTGGCCCCAATCGCCGCTATCATAATAATAAAAACGCTTTGGCCCTAAATGGCCCTAGCTAATTTTGGCCATTACCATTCTGGCCCCAATCGCCGCTATCATAATAATAAAAACGCTTTGGCCCTAAATGCCCTAGCTAATTTTGGGCCATTACCATTCTGGCGCCCAATCGCCGCTATCATAATAATAGAAACGCTTTTGGCCCTAAATGGCCCTAGCTAATTTGGGCCATTACCATTCTGGCCCCAATCGCCTCTAATCATAATAATAAAAACGCTTTGGCCCTAAATGGCCCTAGCTAATTTTGGCCATTACCATTCTGGCCCCATCGCCGCTATCATAATAATAAAAAACGCTTTGGCCCTAAATGGCCCTAGCTAATTTGGCCATTACCATTCTGGCCTCCAATCGCCTCTAATCATAATAATAAAAAACGCTTTGGCCCAAATGGCCCTATCTAATTTTTGCCATTACCATTCGGCCCCCATCGCCGCTATCATAATAATAAAAAGCTTTGGCCCTAATGGCCCTAGCTAATTTTGGCCCATTACCATTCTGGCCCCCCATCGCCGCTATCAATAATATAAAAACGCTTTGGCCCTAAATGCCCTAGCTATTTTTGGGCCATTACCATTCTGGCCCCAATCGCCGCTATCAAATAGATAAAACCCTTTGGCCCTAAATGGCCCTAGCTAGTTTTGGCCATTACCATTCTGGCCCCAACCGCCCCTAATCATACAAAAACGCTTTGGCCCTTAATGGCCCTGCTCTTTTTGGCCATTACCATTCTGGCCCCAATCGCGCGAGATCAAATAATCAAACGCTTTAGCCCTAAATGGAATGGCCCTAGCTAATTTTGGCCATTACCATTCTGGCCCCAATCGCCGCTATCATAATAATAAAAAACGGCTTTGGCCCTAAATGGCCCTAGCTAATTTTGGCCATTACCAGTTGCTGGCCCCAATCGCCTCTATCATAATAATAAAAACGCTTTGGCCCTAAATGGCCCTAGCTAATTTTGGCCATTACCATTCTGGCCCCAATCCGCCGCTATCATAATAATAAAAACGCTTTGGCCCTAAATGGCCCTAGCTAATTTTGGCCATTACCATTCTGGCCCCAATCGCCGCTATCATAATAATAAAACGCTTTGGCCCTAAATGGCCCTAGCGAATTTTGGCCATTACCATTCTGGCCCCAATCGCCGCTATCAATAATAATAAAAAACGCTTTGGCCCTAAATGGCCCTAGCTAATTTTGGCCATTACCATTCTGGCCCCAATCAGCCCTATCATAATATAAAAAACGCTTTGGCCCTAAATGGCCCTAGCTATTTTTGGCCATTACCATTCTGGCCCCAATCGCCGCTATCATAATATAAAAACGCTTTGGCCCTAAATGGCCCTAGCTAATTTTGGCCTTACCAATTCTGGCCCCAATCGCCGCTATCATAATAATAAAAACGCTTTGGCCCCTAAATGGCCCTACCTAATTTGGCCATTACCATTCTGGCCCCAAGTTCGTCGCGCTATCATAATAATTAAAAACGCTTTGGCCCTAAATGGCCCTAGCTAATGTTTGGCCATTCCATTCTGGCCCCAATCGCCGCTATCATAATAAATAAAAACGCTTTGGCCACTAAATGGCCCGAAGCTAATTTTGGCCATTACATTCCTGGCCCCAATCGCCGCTATCATAAGTAATAAAAACGCTTTGGGCCCTAAATGGCCCTAGCTAATTTTGGCCATTACCATTCTGGCCCCAATCGCCGCTATCATAATAATAAAAACGCTTTGGCCCTAAATGGCCCTAGCTAATTTTGGCCATTACCATTCTGGCCCCAATCGCCGCTATCATAATAATAAAAACGCTTTGGCCCTAAATAGCCCTAGCTAATTTTGGCCATTACCATTCTGGCCCTAATCGCCGCTATCATAATAATAAAAACGCTTTGGCCCTAAATGGCCCTAGCTAATTTTGGCCATTACCATTCTGGCCCCAATCGCCGCTATCATAATAATAAAAACGCTTTGGCCCTAAATGGCCCTAGCTAATTTTGGCCATTACCATTCTGGCCCCAATCGCCGCTATCATAATAATAAAAACGCTTTGGCCCTAAATGGCCCTAGCTAATTTTGGCCATTACCATTCTGCCCCAATCGCCGCTATCATAGTAATAAAACGCTTTGGCCCTAAATGGCCCTAGCTAATTTTGGCCATTACCATTCTGGCCCCAATCGCCGCTATCATAATAATAAAAACGCTTTGGCCCTAAATGGCCCTAGCTAATTTTGGCCATTACCATTCTGGCCCCAATCGCCGCTATCATAATAATAAAAACGCTTTGGCCCTAAATGGCCCTAGCTAATTTTGGCCATTACCATTCTGGCCCCAATCGCCGCTATCATAATAATAAAAACGCTTTGGCCCTAAATGGCCCTAGCTAATTTTGGCCATTACCATTCTGGACCCCAATCGCCGCTATCATAATAATAAAAACGCTTTGGCCCTAAATGGCCCTAGCTAATTTTGGCCATTACCATTCTGGCCCCAATCGCCGCTATCATAATAATAAAAACGCTTTGGCCCTAAATGGCCCTAGCTAATTTTGGCCATTACCATTCTGGCCCCAATCGCCGCTATCATAATAATAAAAACGCTTTGGCCCTAAATGGCCCTAGCTAGAAAAAACATTTTTTAGATTTGGAAACAAAATCTGGTAAGCGACCTGCATTGTTCTTTTTGCTACTCATGGCAGCTTTCCGACAGCTCCAATAGCCAGCCACCGAGTCATTGGGTGTGGGGGGGACATCCCTCTAAGTCAATCATTTGTTGGCCGTTGTTGCACAGTTTGATACATGGCACTTATCATAAGTGTGCCCTGAATAAAATAGAAAAAACTGCTTAGCATAAGTGTGCCTTGAATAAATATATAAATAAATAAATATTGCTTATAGCATTAGTGTGCCTTGAATAAATATATAAATAAATAAATATTGCTTATAGCATTAGTGTGCCTTGAATAAATATATAAATAAATAAATATTGCTTATAGCATTAGTGTGCTTGAATAATATATAATAAATAAATATTGCTTATAGCATTAGTGTGCCTTGAATAAATATATAAATAAATAAATATTGCTTATAGCATTAGTGTGCCTTGAATAAATACATAAATAAATAAATATTGCTTATAGCATTAGTGTGCCTTGAATAAATATATAAATAAATAAATATTGCTTATAGCATTAGTGTGCCTTGAATAAATATATAAATAAATAAATATTGCTTATAGCATTAGTGTGCCTTGAATAAATATATAAATAAATAAATATTGCTTATAGCATTAGTGTGCCTTGAATAAATATATAAATAAATAAATATTGCTTATAGCATTAGTGTGCCTTGAATAAATATATAAATAAATAAATATTGCTTATAGCATAGTGTGCCTGAATAAATATATAAATAAATAAATATTGCTTATAGCCTTAGTGTGCCTTGAATAAATATATAAATAAATAAATATTGCTTAATAGCATTAGGAGTGCCCTTGAAATAAACATATAAATAAATAAATATTGCTTATAGCATTAGTGTGCCTTGAATAAATATATAAATAAATAAATATTGCTTATAGCATTAGTGTGCCTTGAATAAATATATAAATAAATAAATATTGCTTATAGCATTAGTGTGCCTTGAATAAATATATAAATAAATAAATTTGCTTATAGCATTAGTGTGCCTTGAATAAATATATAAATAAATAAATATTGCTTATAGCATTAGTGTGCCTTGAATAAATATATAAATAAATAAATATTGCTTATAGCATTAGTGTGCCTTGAATAAATATATAAATAAATAAAAACTGCTTAGCATAAGCGTGCCTTTAATAAAACGGTAAATAAATAAAAACTGCTTAGCATAAGCGTGCCTTTAATAAAACGATAAATAAATAAATACTGCTGAGTATAAGTGTGCCTTGAATAAATAGATAAATACTGCTTAGCATAAGCGTGCCTTGAACAAATATGAAAATAAATAAATATTGCTCAGCATAAGTGTAGGGGGCAGCAAAAGACCGATAGGTCTATATAGATATATCGTCTATGTATAGACCTATATAGGTCTATCTCCGCAAAGCTGATAGATCTATCACTTTCCCTTGTCCGACGCCCCCCCTCGACCACATAGGTCTATATTGGTATGATTTGTGCGTACACACTCTGTCTGAGCTTCCTTCCTCTTGCGATTCGCTTTCATATCATTCGCTTTCGTAACACTGAATAAAGCAACAGCCTACTGAATAAACTTATAGATATAGTGACGCGAAGTGTAAGAGCCAGTAACAAGCGACACGTGATCCCATCCCAAGCCAGTTACACGTGATTTTTTTTGTTTAAAACAATTGATGTTTAAAAAGATCATTTAAAATTCAAAAATGATGTTTTTATGTTTAAAAAGGTCCTTTATTTGTTTTGAAGGTGCAGGGCACTCTGAAATGCAGCACAGGACATGTACAAAAATGCCGGATTTTTCTCCTTGGTGTACCGATAGGGCAGATATAGGTACATTTTGCCCTATATAGACATATACAGATATATCGACTGGGTCCACATAGACCTATTTGCCACTCCCAGCATAAGTGTGCCTTGAGTTGGATAATTACATAAATAGTACACACCTCATTACGAGGCGGAAGGTTGAGGGGGCCAGCTTGTTTGCTTTCACTGGGGCCAACCACAAAATAAGTGTGTCTTTTTAAGTGTGTCTTCAACTTGTTCACCTTGCAAACTCCTTGTTCTGTTTCTTGTGCTCCTTGACCAGGGTAGCGAGGTTCAAACGCAACACATCCATTGATGTATCCATCCATCCACATTAAGTGTCGCATACATAGCACCAACAGTGCCCCCTACCTTGAGAAATTGTCCTGTTTATTGCGCTCCTTGACCAGGGTAGCCAGGTTCAAACGCACCACATCCAGAGACTGGCGCAGATGTTGCACCTCCTGCTGCAGCACCCCCACAGCAGAGAGTAGCGGCAGCCTGATGGTGGAGGCAGCACTAGCTGGCTTCTCGGTCATCAGCCTGGTGCTTGCAGCAGCCCCAGCTGCATTGGTCCCCGCCCTCCCAGGTTTAGGGGGGCCGGTTGAGTGACCGTCACAGCTGCCAGCAGCGAGGATGTGCGACTGCTGCACCGCAGGTGGGAGAGGCGAAGGGCTGTGTGGCAGCACATCAGAGGGGGACGCGGAGTGGGAGTTGTGTGTGCGCCTGTCAGGGGGGAGGGTGGGGGGTTTGGAGATTTGTGTGTGTGTTTGTGTGTGTGTTTGTGTGTGTGTGTGTGTGTGTGTGTGTGTGTGTGTGTGTGTGTGTGTGTGTGTATGTGTGTGTGTGGGGGGGGGGGGCATGTGTGTGAGCGATTTTTGTGTCCTCCTTGTTGCAAATTGAGCGACTTGGTGCTGCTGCAGCGCAGGTGGGAGCGGCGAAGGGCCGTGTGGCAGCACATCAGAGGGGGAGGCGGAGTGGGAGGTGAGTGTGCGCCTGTCAGGGGGGAAGGTGGAGTGTTTGGGGATTTTTGGTGTGTGTGTGTGTGTGTGTGTGTGTGTGTGTGGTGGTGGTGAGGGGGGGGGGGGGGGGGGGGGGGGGGGGAGGCATGTGTGTGAGCGTTGTTTGTGTCCAACTTGTGGTGAGGGGGAGGGTAAGTGGGAGGTGTGTGTGCGTGTTTGTGGACACTGTGTGGGTGGGTGTATCGTGTGGTTGGTGTGGTTGTGTGCGTGTGTATGCATGAATTGTGTGTGTTGTTTGTTTGTGTGGGTGTGGGTGTACAAAGTGTGTGCGTGTGGTTTGTTTGTGTGGGTGCGTGGGTGTATTGTGCGGGTTGCGAGTTTGTGTGTGTGGTTGTGGGTGTGCGTATTGTGTGTGTGGTGCAGCCCAGCAGAGGGGGAGGCGGAGTGCGAGGTTTGTGTGCGCCTGTCAGGGGGGAAGGTGGAGGGTTTAGGGATTTTTGGTGGGGGAAGGTGTTTGCATGTGTGAGAGCGTTTTTGGGGTGTTCAACTTGTTTCAAATTGAGTGACTCGGTGCGACTGCAGTGCAGGTGGGAGAGGCGAAGGGCTGTGTGCCAGCACAACTGAGGGGGAGGCTGAGTGGGAGATGTGTGTGCGCCTGTCAGGGGGAGTTGGGGGGGTTGGAGATTTGTGTGCGTGTATGTGTGTGTGGTGGTGGTGGTGGTGGTGGGGGGGGCATGTGTGAGCTTTTTCTGTGTCCGACTTGTTGCAAATAGAGCTACTCGGTGCTGCACCAGCGCAGGTGGGAGCGGCGAAGGGCTGTGTGCCCGCACATCAGACGGGGAGGCGGAGTGGGAGGTGTGTTGGTGCCTGTCAGGGGCGAAGGTGGGGGGATTGGGGATTTGGGGGAAGGGGAGGTGTGTGCATGTGAGTGAGCGTTTTTGGGTGTTCAACGTTTTGCAAATTGGGCGACTCAGTGCAACCGCAGTGCGACGCGCTGCCCCCCAATCCCCCCCGGGGATCCGCGCTCCGCCCTACTGTGCTACACCACAATCTTGAAATCAGTCTCGCGCCGCAACTTTTTCTACACAGCTGGACCTACAGAAATCTGTGAACACACAGTGGGTTTCATCAAAGTTGTTCTGTATGATACATGGCACTGTGTGTGTCTTCAACTTGACCACCTCGCAAACAAGTCCTACACGGGTCGCAAGCGACGCGAAAAAATAGCGGAGTGTGTTGGCAACGGAATGAAAGATGGCAACGATGGAGCTGACCGAAGCGAGTTAGTTACGCGACCGTTGGATGACGTGTCAGGCTTCAAGAAATGTTTCAGTCGGACGGACAAATGGGTAAACATGGGGGCTCCCGCCCCCTTGAAGAGGGGGCTCCGCAAACAACTTGCCCTGTTTATTGCGCTCCTTGGCCAGCGTAACGAGGTACTTACTCACTGCATCCCTCAATATATCCATACACACATCTATCGATCTATCTATACACACATCCATGTTTTCATCCACAATAAGTATCGCCTATATAGCACCAACAGTGCCCCCCTACCGTGATATATCCCTGTCACCCGTTTTGCGCTCCTTGGCCAATGTAGCTAGGTTCTTACTCGCTACATCAATTGATCTATCCATGCACACATCCATCTATCCATCCATATTATCGCAGACACAGCACCAATAGTGCCCTTTCCCATGTCAAATCCTTGTCGTGTTTACTGCGCTCCTTGGTCAGATTAGCGAGGTTCTTACTCGCGACACACATCCATTGACCTATCCATACACACATCCATCTATCCATCCACATTAAGTATCGCATATGTAGCACCAACAGTGCCCCCTACCGTGATATATCCTTGCCCTGTTTATTGCCCTCCTTGGTCAGATTAGCTAGGTTCTTACTCGCGACACACATCGATCTATGCATACACATATCTATTGATCTATCCAAACACACATCCATCTATCCATCCACATTAACAATGGCATAAATAGCACCAACAGTGCCCCCTACCGTAATAAATCCTTGTCCCGTGTTTTGCGCTCCTTGGCCGAAGAAGCGAGGTTCTTACTTGCTACATCCATTGATCTGTCCAGACGCACATCCATATATCCATCTGTAGTATTGCATACATGGCACCAACAGTGCCCCTTACCGTGATATATCCTTGCCACGTTTATTGCGCTCCTTGGCCAGTGTAGCTAGGTTCTTACTTGCTACATCCATTGATCTACGCATGCACACATCCATGTATCCATCCATATTATCGCATACATAGCACCAATAGTGCCCTTTCCCATGTCAAATCCTTGTTGTGTTTATTGCGCTCCTTGGTCAGATTAGCGAGGTTCTTACTCGCGACACACATCCATTGATCTATCCATACACACATCCATCTATCCATCCACATTAAGTATCGCATATGTAGCACCAACAGTGCCCTCTACCATGATATATCCTTGTCCTGTTTATTGCCCTCCTTGGTCAGATTAGCTAGGTTCTTACTCGCGACACACATTGATCTATGCATACACATATCTATTGATCTATCCAAACACACATCCCTCTATCCATCTACATTAACAATGGCATATATAGCACCAACAGTGCCCCCTACCGTAATAAATCCTTGTCCCGTGTTTTGCGCTCCTTGGCCAAAGAAGCGAGGTTCTTACTTGCTACATCCATTGATCTATCCAGACGCACATCCATATATCCATCTGTAATATTGCATACATGGCACCAACAGTGCCCCTTACCGTGATATATCCTTGTCATGTTTATTGCGCTCCTTGGTCAGATTAGCGAGGTACTTACTCACTACATCCCTCGATATCCAAACACACATCCATTGATCTATCCATACACACATGCATATATTTATCCACATTAACAATGGCATACATAGCAGCAACAGTGCCCCCTACCGTAATATTTCCTTGTCACGTTTATTGCGCTCCTTGACCAGTTTAGTCAGGTTCTTGCTCACGACATCCATTGATGTATCCATACGCACATCCATCTATCAATACACACATCCATTGATCTATCCATGCACACATCCATCTATCCAAACAAACATCTATCTATCCATCCACATTAACAATGGCATTTGTAGCACCAACAGTGCCTCCTACCGTGATATATCCTTGTCACGTTTATTGCGCTCCTTGACCAGTGTAGCCAGGTTCTTACTCGCGACACTCATCGATCTATGCATGCACACATCCATTGATCTATCCAAACACACATCCATCCATCTACATGAACATTGGCATATATAGCAGCAACAGTGTCCCCTACCGTGATATTTCCTTGTCACGTTTATTGCGCTCCTTGACCAGCGTAGCCAGGTTCTTGCTGGCTACATCCAGAGACTGGCGCAGATGTTGCACCTCCTGCTGCAGCACTCTCACATCAGAGGACAGCGGCAACCTGCTGGTGGAGGCAGCACTAGCTGGCTTCTCAGGCACCGGCCTGGTGCTTGCGGAAGCCCCAGCTGCATTGGTCCCCGCCCTCCCAGGTTTAGGGGGGCCGGATGAGTGACTGTCACAGCTGCCACCAGCGAGTGACTGCTGCAGGAAAGGTGGCAGAGGTGAAGGGCTGTGTGCCTGCACATCGGAGGGGGAGGCAGAGGTGGAGGATCGCTTGGGGTTGCAGGAAGACCGACGTCGGATGCCAGAACGTTGGAATGGGAGAGGCGAGGGGCTGTCTGCTCGTACATCACCCGAGGTGCTGGGCTTGGTGTCGGTTTGGAGAGGCGAAGGGCTGTGTGCCTGCACATCGGAGGGGGAGGCGGAGGTGGATGATTGCTTGGGGTTGCAGGAAGACCGACGTCGGATGCCAGAGCGTTGGAATGGGAGAGGCGAGGGGCTGCGTGCTCGTACATCACCCGAGGTGCTGGGCTTGGTGTCAGGTGAGAGAGGTGAAGAGCTGTGTGCCAGTACATTGGTGGGGGGGATGGAGCCAGAGGATCGCCCTGGGTTGCAGGAAGAACGACGTCGGATGCCAGCACGTTTGATTGGGTGAGGCGAGGGGCTGCGTGCGCGTACATCAACCGAGTTGCTGGGCTTGGTGTCAGTTTGGAGAGGCGAAGGGCTGTGTGCTAGTACATGGGTGGGGGGGACGGAGGTGGAGGATCGCTCCGGGTTGTAGGAAGACCGACGTCGGATGCCAGCACGTTGGATTGGGAGAGGTGAGGGGCTGTCTGCTCGTACATCACCTGAGGTGCTGTGCTTGGTGCCAGGTGCCTGTGGGGGGTTAGGCTTCTTAGTTGGTGCTGCAGTTGCAGCTGCTATGGGTGGACGCACCACATTAACGGCTGCTGGCCCAGGTATAGATACTGGCGCAGGTGCTGAGGTAGGTGCTGGCGCAGGTATATATACTGGCGCAGGTGCTGGCGCAGGTGCAGGTACAGATTGTGGCGCAGGTGCTGGGGTAGGTGCTGGCGCGGGTATAGATTGTGGGGCAGGTGCTGGCGCAGGTACAGATTGTGGCGCAGGTGCTGGCACAGGTACTGACGCAGGTACAGGTGCAGGTACAGATACTGGCGCAGGAACATATGCAAGAACAGACGCCCCTGAAGGGGGCTGCGCCACAGGATTTGGCACAGGGGGGGTGGGGACAGCAGCAGGTGAAAGACGTTGCCGAACTGCTGCCTCACGAAAAGGGGCAGCTGACTCCTGAACAGGGGCAGGGGCTGCCTCACAAACAGGGGCAGCTGACTCCCGAACAGGGGCAGGGGCTGCCTCACAATCAGGGGCATTTGGCACAAGGGTGATGGGGACAGCAGCAGGTGAGGGACGCTGCCGAACTGCTGCCTTACAAACAGGGGCAGTTGACTCCCGAACAGGGGCAGGGGCTGCCTCACAAACAGGGGCAGCTGCCTCCCGAACAGGGGCAGGGGCTGTCTCACAAACAGGGGCAGGGGCTGTCTCACAAACAGGGGCAGTGGCTGCCTCACAAACAGGGGCAGCTGACTCCCGAACAGGGGCAGGGGCTGCCTCACAATCAGGGGCATTTGGCACAAGGGGGGTGGGGACAGCAGCAGGTGAGGGACGCTGCCGAACTGCTGCCTTACGAACAGGGGCAGTTGACTCCCAGACAGGGACAGGGGCTGCCTCACAAACAGGGGCAGCTGACTCCCGAACAGGGGCAGGGGCTGCCTCACAAATAGGGGCATTTGGCACAAGGGGGACGGGGACAGCAGCAGGTGAGGGACGCTGCCGAACTGCTGCCTTACGAACAGGGGCAGTTGACTCCCAGACAGGGACAAGGGCTGCCTCACGAACAGGGGCAGGGGCTGCCTCACAAACAGGGGCATTTGGCACAAGGGGGGTGGGGACAGCAGCAGGTGAGGGACGCTGCCGAACTGATGCCTTACGAACAGGGGCAGTTGACTCCCAGACAGGGACAGGGGCTGCCTCACAAACAGGGGCAGCTGACTCCCGAACAGGGGCAGGGGCTGCCTCACAAACAGGGGCATTTGGCACAAGGGTGATGGGGACAGCAGCAGGTGAGGGACGTTGCCGAACTGCTGCCTTACGAACAGGACGCCCTGTCATTAAAGAGGGCAGCCGCCCGCTCCCCCTCTCAGCGCCAGTAGCAGCAGTAGCAGCAGCTTTTGGCACCGTAGTGCCTGCAAGTGCATTCAAAGTGAGTACGGTATCAATAGATGGGATGGGTAGTTTTTTGTCTGTTTGTGATGGCTGTAGGATCTCCCTTGATGCAGTCGGGTACCAGCAGAAGTAGCTGCTTTTGGCACTGTAGTGCCTGCAAGTGCATTCAAATTGTGTACGGTATCATTAGATGGGATGGGTAGTTTTTTGGTTGTTTGTGATGGCTGTAGGATCTCCCTTGATGCAGTCCGGTACCAGCAGTTGTAGCTGCTTTTGGCACTGTAGTGCCTGCAAGTGCATTCAAATTGAGTACGGTATCAATATATGGGATGGGTAGTTTTTTGTTTGTTTGTGATGGCTGTAGGATCTCCTTTGATGCAGTCCGGTACCAGCAGTTGTAGCTGCTTTTGGCACTGTAGTGCCTGCAAGTGCATTCAAAGTGAGTATGGGATCATTATATGGGATGGGCAGTGTTTTGTATTTTTGGTTGTGATGGCTATAGGGCCCCCCTTAACGAAATTTGGTAGCAGCAGTCCCAGCTGTAGTGCCTGCAAGTGCATTCACTACCCACCACCCACCACTCACCACCCACCCACCCCCCCCACACACACGACCCACCCTATTTTTTCACACCCACTGTTCACCACCCACCACTCACCACCCACCCACCAGTAGCAGCAGTCCCAGCTGTAGCAGCAGCTTTTGGCACCGTAGTGCCTGCAAGTGCATTCAAAGTGTGTTCGATATCATTGGATGGGATGGGTAGTTGTTTTTATTTTTGGTTGTAATGGCTATCGGCCCCCCCTTGACGCAGCTTGTTATCAGCAGCAGCAGCAGTACCAGCAGCTCCTAAAAAGTTTAAAATGTATAAGGATGCCGTCCCTGGAGGAGGCCCGAACCTATGAAGCTTAAAAAAAAACTTTCTGAACTGAAAACAAATCCCTGATCGGGGGGGTAAGGCAAAGGTGCATCCTATTATGTAAATCCAGCCCAAACAAGTCCTATACAGCGTCGCAAGCGACGCGGAAAATTGGCGGAGTGTGTTGGCAATGTAACGAAAGGTGGCAACGATGGAGCTGACCTAAGGGAGTTAGTTACGCGACCGTTGGCTGACGTGTCGGGCTTAAATTTTTGTTTTTTTCCGGTCTGACGGACAGATGGGTAAACATGGGGGCACCCGCCCTCTTGAATAGGGGGCTCTGCCAATCAGGGGCAGCACCTTGGTTGATCTCAATAAACACGATGACTTACTCTTCCGTTGGATTGTGCGGGAATGCGAGGCGGGCGGGGGGGAGACCTCTGCAGCCGGCGGGTTGGCTTCAGTGTCGTTGTGCTTCCTTTTCAGTGGCACCACCGCAGCTAGTGGTTTAGCTTCAGTGTCGTTGTGGTTTTTTTTCAGTGGCACCTCTGCAGCCAGCGGGTGGGCTGCAGTGTCGTTGTGCTTTCTTTTTAAGGGCACCGCCGCAGCCAGCGGGCGGGCTTCAGTGTCGTTGTGCTTCCTTTTCAGTGGTACCGCCGCAGCAAGCGGGTGGACTGCAGTGTCGTTGTGGTTCTTTTTCAGTGGCACAGCCGCAGCCAGCGGTTTTGCTTCAGTGTTGTTGTGATTCTTTGTCAGTGGCACTGTCGCAGCCAGCGGGTGGGCTTCAGTGTCGTTGTGGTTCTTTTTCAGTGGCATCGCCGCAGCCAGCAGATTGTCTTCAGTGTCCTTGTGGTTCCTTTTCAGTCCCCTAGTGCGAACACCCCCCTCCCCGACGTCCAGCTCTTGGAGATGGAGCACTATGGCTAGCTCCAGGCTGGCACTAGCTTCAGGCATGGGTGCGAGGGGGAAGCGGGATGCGGGTGGCGGCCACATGGCTGGCTCGGCCTCACACTTGACTTGCAGGCCCTGTTGACAAAAGATGTGCATGGTTATGAATGCCCTACGGGACTGGCTTCAGGCATGAGTGCGAGGGGGAAGCGGGAGCCGGGTGGGCGCTACTTGGCTGGCTCGGTCTCACACTTGACTTGCAGGCCCTGTTGACAAAACATGTATGTATGTTGGCTGTATGTTGGCTGTATGTTGTTATCATGCACTAGCTTCAGGCATGGGTGCGAGAGGGAAGCGGGAGCCGTGTGGCGGCCACTTTGCTGGCTCGGTCTCACATTTGACTTGCAGGCCCTGAAGAAAAAAAAGGAGCATGGTTATGTATGCCCTTTGGTGGTTGGCCCCAGTGCAACCAAACAGGCTTGCACCCTAAACCTCACGTCTCGTAAAAATGTGGACTATTTATGTATATATGTGCCTGAAGGGCACTAGCTTCAGGCATGGGTGTGAGGGGGAAGCAGGATGCGGGTGGCGGCCACTTTGTTGGCTCGGTCTCACGCTTGACTTGCAGGCCCTGTTGACAACAAATGTGTGGTGGTGGTATGATGCAGTGGGTTTAGGTAAATGGGTGCGAAGGGGAAGCGGGATGCAGGTGGCGGCCACTTTGCTGGCACTGACTCACATTTGACTTGCAGGCCCTGAAGAAAAAAACATGTATGTATGTTGGCTGTATGTTGTTATCATGCACTAGCTTCAGGCATGAGTGCGAGGGGGGAGCGGGAGCCGGGTGGGGGCAACTTGGCTGGCTCAGCCTCACACTTGACTTGCAGGCCCTGTTGACAAAACATGTGCATGGTTATGTATGCCTTAAAAGACTGGCTTCAGGCATGAGTGCGAGGGGGAAGCGGGAGCCGGGTGGGCGCTACTTGGCTGGCTCGGTCTCACATTTCACTTGCAGGCCCTGCTGACAACAAATTTATGTGTGGTGGTATGATGCAGTGGGTTTAGGTAACTGGGTGCGAGGGGGAAGCGGGATGCAGGTGGGGGCTACTTGGCTGGCTCAGTCTCACACTTGACTTGTATGTGGTATGCTATATGTGGTATGCTGCATACCAGCTTAAGGTTGAAAACATACAAAGAAAGAAAAAATTACCGAAAATAGCACAGAAGTTTTAGCAGTAACTTTGCCCTGGTACATTTATTTTTGCTGCTGTAACAAGGACCAGCCAAATTGCTGTAACCAAGTCCAAGTTCAAACTTCAACATACATTGTTCAGTAAAGTAGTGCCCACCTGTGGAGTGGTGACAGCTTTCAATCCAATCGTTTGACAACATATCAAACTACCCCCCCCCCCCCCCCCCCCCTCACACACACACACTCGCACGTAACCAAGTTCAAATTCAAACTTACAAACTTCAACATACAAACCCTGCTGTGGCAGTGCTTAATAAAATTGATACAAAATGTGATAAGAAATCATATACATAAGAATAATATACGTTTGTATATAAATACTCAATCCAGATGAGATGATGATTTAATTATAGAATTGTAGAATTTAATGATCACCGTAGCACAAACTCGGGGCCCCCGTCGGTAAAACGATTGTTTGAAGTTCAGTTCTTCAACGCTTTTTCTTTTAAATCCCTTCCTATCATGGTTGGGCAAGTCCCTATTTAGCCTATCCCTGAACTGTAACATACATACAAACAGTACCTGTAGCTGAACTGTAACATACATACAAACAGTACCTGTAGCTGAACTGTAACATACATACAAACAGTACCTGTAGCTGAATTGTAACATACATACAAACAGTACCTGTAGCTGAACTGTAACATACATACAAACAGTACCTGTAGCTGAATTGTAACATACATACAAACAGTACCTGTAGCTGAACTGTAACATACATACAAACAGTACCTGTAGCTGAACTGTAACATACATACAAACAGTACCTGTAGCTGAATTGTAACATACATACAAACAGTACCTGTAGCTGAACTGTAACATACATACAAACATTACCTGTAGCTGAATTGTAACATACATACAAACAGTACCTGTAGCTGAACTGTAACATACATACAAACAGTACCTGTAGCTGAACTGTAACATACATACAAACAGTACCTGTAGCTGAATTGTAACATACATACAAACAGTACCTGTAGCTGAACTGTAACATACATACAAACAGTACCTGTAGCTGAACTGTAACATACATACAAACAGTACCTGTAGCTGAACTGTAACATACATACAAACAGTACCTGTAGCTGAACTGTAAAATACATACAAACAGTACCTGTAGCTGAACTGTAACATACATACAAACAGTACCTGTAGCTGAACTGTAACATACATACAAACAGTACCTGTAGCTGGTGCATGAAGATCATGGCCCGGGAGGCAAAGGAGGTGCGCACTTTCAAGGCCAGCTGGTGGATTGTGTTCCCTGGTGGGTTGTAGCGCATTGCATTGGTGAAGACAAGCAGGACGTGGTGGTAGACCTATAGACAGGTAACCTTTGTTAGTTTTGTTCGTTTCTATCTAAGTTTGTATGTATGTTGTATTGTTTGTTTGTTTGTGTTTGTGAGTGTGTGTGTGTGAGTGTGTGAGTGTGAGTGTGAGTGTGTCCAGGTTACCTAAATTGCATTGGTGAATACAAGCAGGACGTGGTGATAGACCTGTAGACAGGGAGGCAAGAATGTTTCTTCAAATATGAAAGTGGGTTTTATCTAGCTTTCTGTTTTAGGCCCCCTTAAGGGACAGCGTTTGTATTCGCGCTTCTTAGGGCCATTTAGGGCCGTTTTGGGGGGGATGGGGATGGGGGTGGGGGTGTGTGGGGGGGTCTTAATAGCGACAATTTGGGCCAAAACGGGGTAAAAAAAGTGATCGCTATGTATAGCTCGGGAAAATCCCTGCAGGTAGCAGCAGGGTACTACTAGGCGCGCGCGGCAGCGCGGTGCTGCGCTGCCTTTTTGAGCCCCTCTGCGCGTTTTGCGCAGTTTTTTAAACCCCCTATGGGCGCAGCATGCAGTTTTGGAGGTTTTTGCACTAAAAAGCGCTGACCAATTTGACGTTTGTGCGCATTAAGCGCTGACCAATTTGGCAAGAAGTAGTACCCTGGGTAGGAGAGGTCATAATTGGATTGCTGTCTGTCTGTCTGTCTGTCTGTCTGCCTGTCTGCTTGCATGTCTGTCTGTCTGTCTGCATGTCTGTCTTTCTGTCTGTTTGTCTGCTTGCATGTCTGTCTGTCTGTCTGCATGTCTTTCTGTCGGTCTGTCTGCATGTCTGTCTTTCTGTCTGTCTGCATTTCTGTCTTTCTGTCTGTCTGTCTGCTTGCATGCCTGTCTGTCTGCATGTCTGTTTGTCTGTCTGCTTGCACGTCTGTCTGTTTGTCTGTCTGTCTGCATGTCTGTCTGTTTGTCTGTCTGCTTGCACGTCTGTCTGTCTGTCTTTCTGTCTGTCTGCATGTCTGTCTTTCTGTCTGTCTGCTTGCATGTCTGTCTGCCTGTCTGTCTGTCTTTCTGTCTGTCTGTCTGCTTGCATGTCTGTCTGTCTGCCTGTCTGCCTGCCTGTTTGTCTGTCAGTTGGACTCCTGGCTGCTTCTTGCCTGTATGTTTGTCTGACATTATTCCTGTTTAAATTTTCCGGGTAAATTTATTTATACAGCCAAAGACAGCGATCAGCTAAATTGCTGGCTGAAAAAGAAAAAGAAAAACGCCTGGCAGGAAGTCGTGAGGGGACCCTCCCGTACGCCTCAGCTGGGGAAAACCATGGCAGACATAGTAAGTGTCACCCTAAAAGCGGTAGGGACTCCTTCATGCGACGTGTGGCAATAATGCTGGTGCAGGAGCCAATAGCTTATCTGTGCAGCTCAGAGATGAGTTTGAAAATGCTGGCTGAAGCTATGTAACCAAGTTGAAATCCAAGTTGGCTTCCTGGCTGCTTCATGTCTGTATGTCTGTTTGTCTGTCTGTCTGCTTGTGTGTGTGTAATTGTGTTATTGTGTGTGTTGATTGTGTCTGTCTGCTTGTGTTAATGTGTGTTATTGTATTAGTGTGTGTGTGTTGATTGTGCCTGTCTGTCTGTTTGTCCATCTGCCTATCTGTCTGTCTGTCTGTATGTCTGAAAGTATACAAGTCTGTGAGGATGAATGTATGTGCTGTGCATTGTACTGCCTAAGTACAGGAAAGTATTCAAGTATCTACGAGTGAATGGATGTGCTGTGCGTTGTACCGCCGAAGTACAGGAAAGATTACAAGTATGTACGGATGACTGTATGTCTGTGCATTGTACCGCCAACGTACAGAAAATTATACAAGTAGGTACAAATGAATGTATGTGATGTGCATGGTACCGCAATGACAACTAACTCTGACATCATTTGAATCATGTGGTCGTAAACACTTATCCATGCTCTGCAGAAGACAAACCTGAGAGAAGTGGGAGTATGCCCCACTATGGATGGCAGAGACTATTGTATTCAAGTCCACGGGCTCCTTGACGATGGTGAAGTAATTGGGGATGCCCAGCTGCAAGAAAAGAGGGGGGAAAAATAATACATTAAAATGAACTAATCATTATATCTTTTGGATGCCCAGCTGCAAGAAAAGAGGGAAATAAATTAATACATTAAAAATGAATTAATCATTATATATTTTGGATGCCCAGCTGCAAGACAAGAGGGAAATAAATTAATACATAAAAACAATTATGATCTAATTTGGATTCCCAGCTGCAAGAAAAGAGGGAAATTAAGTCATAAATAAAAAATATGTAAAAAACATTAACAATGATCTAATTTGTACACCCAGCTGCAAGAAAAGAGGGGAATAAATCAATAATAAATAAATTCTAAATTAATAATACATTAATAATAAATCAATAATGATATCATATGGATGCCCAGCTGCAAAAAAGAAGGGAAATAAATTAAGTCCACTATCCTCATGTAATCAAATGCCACACTTCTGACACGTCCTTGGCAGACACACCAACATTCAAGAGTATGTTTCTTCTCTTTCTCCACAGTCCATTCTATCAATATAATTAAATGCCAGACGTATTACCTATCCTTGGCAGTCACAATAACATGCAAAATCGTTTTTCTTGTATTCCTCTAATGCTCGTCCTGGGCGGGTATTACGGGTAATACCCAGGTATTACGGGTAGTTCCCCGCACGTCGATTAAAATTTTGGGCGTGTAAACTCACAAACACCCCCTCGCAAAGTCAAAGTCCAATACTTTCATGTTATTCAATGCCACACTTATTACCCGCCTTTGGCAGTAACAACCACATGCAAAATTATTTTCCTTGTCTTTCTCTAATGCTCGTCCTGGGCGGGTATCGCGGGTAATAATACCCAGCTATTACGGGTAGTTCCCCGCACGTCGATTAACATTTTGGGCGTGTTGACTCACCAACACCCCCTCGCAAAGTCAAAGTCCAATACTTCCATGCAATCCAATGCCACACTTCTGACCGGTGCTTGGCAGTAACAACAACAGTCAAAAGCATGTGCCTTGTCTTTCTCTAGAGTCCATTCGCTTCCTGTAATCCAGTTCCACACTTCTGACCCGTCCTTGGCAGGAACAACAACATTCAAAAGCAATCTTCTTCTCTTTCTATACAGTCCATTCTCCTCATATAATCCAATGTCACTTCTGACCCATCCTTGGCAGCAAGCATTTGTCTTCTCTGTCTCTGCAGTCCATTCTATTCATGTAATCTAATAACACACTTCTGACCCATCCTAGGAAGTAGCAACAACATTCAAAAGCATTTGTCTTCTCTTTCACTACAGGCCATTCTCTTAATATACATAAGGCCCCACTTCTGACCTATCCTTGGCAGTAACAACAACATTCAAAGCATTCTTCTTGTCTTTCTCTACAGGCCATTCTCTTAATATAATCCAATGCCCCACTTCTGACTCATCCTAGGCAGGAACAACAACATTCAAAAGCATTTGTCTTCTCTTTCTATACAGTCCATTCTCCTCATGTAATCTAATACCCCACTTCTGACCCATCCTTGGCAGTAACAAAAACTACTGATATCATATTCGCCTTTGTAAAGCTCCTCCTCTTCATTTAATAAAATTCCCTACTAAGCAACTCACCGCCACTGGGTCTACTGGACAAAGGTAAGGCAAGCATCATATGATATCATACTCGCCTTTGTAAAGCTCCTTCTCTTCATTTAATAAAAATCCCCACTAAGCAACCTCACTGCCACTGGGTCTACTGGACAAAGGAAAGGCAAGCATCATACGATATCATGCTCGCCTTAGTAAAGCTCCTTCTGTCTTTATTTAATAAAATTCCCCACTAAGCAACCTCACTGCCACTGGGTCTACTGGACAAAGGAAAGGCAAGCATCATATGATATCATATTCGCCTTTGTAAAGCTCCTTCTCTTCATTTAATAAAATGCCCCACTAAGCAACTCACTGACACTGGGTCTACTGGAAGAAGGAAAGGCCAAGCGTCATATGATATTACCGTCCCTACTCACAATCAACTGCCGCACTTCTGACCATCCTTGGCAGTAACAACAACATTCGAAATCATGTTTCTTGTATTTCTCATGCCATCCAATGCACCACTAAGCAACTCACCGCCACTGGGTCTACTGCATGAAGGAAAGGCCAAGCGTCATATGATATTACCGTCCCTACTTGCAATCATCTGCCACACTTCTGACCGTCCTTGGCAGTAACAACAACATTTGAAATCATGTTTCTTGTATTTCTCATGCCATCCAATGCACCACTAAGCAACTCACCGCCACTGGGTCTACTGCATGAAGGAAAGGCCAAGCGTCATATGATATTACCGTCCCTACTTGCAATCATCTGCCACACTTCTGACCGTCCTTGGCAGTAACAACAACATTCGAAATCATGTTTCTTGTATTTCTCATGCCATCCAATGCACCACTAAGCAACTCACCGCCACTGGGTCTACTGCATGAAGGAAAGGCCAAGCGTCATTTGATATTACCGTCCCTACTTGCAATCATCTGCCACACTTCTGACCGTCCTTGGCAGTAACAACAACATTCGAAATCATGTTTCTTGTATTTCTCATGCCATCCAATGCACCACTAAGCAACTCACCGCCACTGGGTCTACTGCATGAAGGAAAGGCCAAGCGTCATATGATATTACCGTCCCTACTTGCAATCATCTGCCACACTTCTGACCGTCCTTGGCAGTAACAACAACATTCGAAATCATGTTTCTTGTATTTCTCATGCCATCCAATGCACCACTAAGCAACTCACCGCCACTGGGTCTACTGCATGAAGGAAAGGCCAAGCGTCATATGATATGCCGGTCCCAACTCACAATCAAATGCCCTACTTCTGACCCGTCCTTGACAGTAACAACAACATTCAAAAGCATTTGTCTTCTCATTCTCTACGGTCCATTATCTTCATGTTATCCAATGCACCACTAAGCAACTCACCGCCACTGGGTCTACTGGATGAAGGAAAGGCCAAGCGTCATATGATATGCCGGTCCCAACTCACAATCAAATGCCCTACTTCTGACCCGTCCTTGGCAGTAACAAAAACATTCAAAATCATTTGTTTTCTTATTCTCTACGGTCCATTATCTTCATGTTATCCAATGCCCCACTATGCAACTCACCGCCACTGGGTCTACTGGATGAAGGAAGGGCCATGAGTGTTGATTACTGAGAAGCTCGCTCACTACTTCAGAACATACTTTCATCCATTTTGGTAGGGCGGGGCCGCTTGGAAGGGCGGGGGCAGTTGGGAGGGTGGGGCCAGTTGGTGGGGCGGGGCCAGCTGATTTTCTGCAGTGGGTGAAGGTGGTGGGGTGGGGCCAGTTGATGTGTGTGGGTGGGGGTGGGGTGGGGTGGGGGGGGGGGGGGGGGGCAGTTGGTGGAGCGGAGCCATTTTGGTAGGGCAGGGCCCCTTGGTGGGGCAGGGCCAGTTGGGAGGGTGAGGCCAGTTGTTGGGGCGGGGCCAGTTGGTTTTCTGCAGTGGGTGTAGGTGGTGGGGCGGGGACAGTTGGCTAGTGGGTTGGTCAGTTGGTTGGTTATATTACATGGTCTACTGGACCCAGGAGTGTCCATGCGTGCTGATGACTCACAACCGCACGCACAACTTGAGAACAAACTTTCATCATTTCAACCATGTTGGTCTCTTGCAGTGGGTGTAGGTGGGTGTGGGTGTTGGGGCGAGGTCAGTTGGTTGGTTGGTTATATAACATGGTCTATTGGACCCAGGAGTGTCCTTGCGTGTTGATGACTCACAACCGCACGTACAATTGGAAAACACAATTTCATGATTTCATCCATTTTGATTTCCTGCAGTGCGTGTAGTTGGTGGGGTGGGGTGGGGTGGGGGGCAGTGGGTGCAGTTGGTGGGATGGGGCCAGTTGGTGGGGTGGGGTGGGGTGGGGGGCAGTGGGTGTAGTTGGTGGGATGGGGCCAGTTGGTGGGGTGGGGTGGGGTGGGGGGCAGTGGGTGTAGTTGGTGGGTCAGGGCCAGTTGGTGGGGTGGGGTGGGGTGGGGGGCAGTGGGTGTAGTTGGTGGGTCAGGGCCAGTTGGTGGGGTGGGGTGGGGTGGGGGGCAGTGGGTGTAGTTGGTGGGATGAGGCCAGTTGGTGGGGTGGGGTGGGGTGGGGTGGGGGGCAGTGGGTGCAGTTGGTGGGATGGGGCCAGTTGGTGGGGTGGGGTGGGGTGGGGTGGGGGGCAGTGGGTGTAGTTGGTGGGTCAGGGCCAGTTGTCTAGTGGGGTGGTTGGATGGTTGGCTATATTATATGGTATACTGGACCCAGAAGTGGCTATGCTTGTTGATGACTACCGACAGTATGAACAACTGGAAAACACAATTCCATCATTTCAACCACGTTAATTTCCTGCAGTGGGTGTAGGTGGGTTTAGGTGGTGGGGCGGGGCCAGTTGGTTGGTTGGATGGATGGTTGGATGGTTATATTACATGGTCTACTGGACCCAGGAGTGGCTATGCTTGTTGATGACCCACACGCTCACACTCAACTTGAGAACACCCTTTCATTATTGCAACCATGTTGGTCTCCAGAAGTGGGTATATGTAGGGATGGCAACTAATGTTAGTGTTTGAAAAACTAATGTTATTACAGTGTCACAATAATATTAGTTTTTAAATGAATTTGACATTCTGGTGAGACGGCTCGTCCGACTGACATTATATAGTATGATTTAATATTATTTATTTACTAAGAGTACATAACATAGCCGACTCTAAAATAGGTATATGTGGGTATTGGTGGTGGTGGGGGACCAGTTGATTGGTTGGTAGATGGTTCGTAAAATATCATGGTCTACAGAACCCAGGAGTGGCCAAGCTTGTTGATGAATGAGAAACTTGTGCAGAACATGAGAACACACTTGTATTATTTCAACCATGTCAATTTCCTGCAGTGGGTGTAGGTGGGTGCGGTTGTTGGGCGAGGTCAGTTGGTTGGTTGGCTTGTTGGATGGGTATATTACATGGTCTACTGGACCCAGGAGTGTCCATGCGTGTTGATGACTCACAACCGCACGCACTACATGAGAACACACTTGTATTATTTCAACCATGTCAATTTCCTGCAGTGGGTGTAGGTGGGTGTTGATGGGTGCAGTGGGTATAGGTGAGTGTAGGTGGTGGGGCTGGGCCAGTTGGATGGATGGTTGGACGGTTATATTACATGGTCTACTAGACCCAGGAGTGTCCATGCGTGATGATGACTCACAACCGCTCACACACAACTTGAGAACACACTTTCATTCTTACAAGCATGTTAGTCTCTTGCAGTGGGTATAGGTGGGTGCAGTTGGTTGGATGGTTGGGTGGTTATATTACATGGTCTACTGGATCCAGGAGTGGCTATGCGTGCTGGTGACTCACACCCCCACCCACAACATGAGAACACACTTTCAACCATGTCGGTCTCCTGGCGAGGGTGTAGGTTTTGGGCGGAGCCCCCCCTCCTGGGGAGCGGGAGCCCCCAGATTCACTTAATTTGCATACGGTCATGATCATTAAGTAGAGTGTCACATAGCCCCGTTCGGAACGGGATGGCTCTACCGTAGAGCGATCCCGGGTCGAACGGAAGCAGGTGCAGGGTCTTATCAGGTTGCTGGTTCGAACCCCATCGAGGTCACCTGGGCCCACCCAGAGGGTCGTCGACCGGCATGGTAACTGGACTCTAGGTGTGATGTAAGCTCATCCATCGCATACTTAAGAGCCGGTTCCCTTAACCTCACGTCCTTAGATGTGCCAAAGTGTGACATATCTTTGAAGTTCAGATATGTTTGTATTTGTCTTTATTTAGAGTGTCACATACATAATATATGCTCATATATAGGGAGCGGCAGGTAGCCCTAACCGCGGCCAAAAGTAGGACTAATAGTCCTAATAGCTGGGTTGGTCCTAATAGCTGGGAGCTAACTTAGCCACATGTAGCCATTAAAAATCTTACCATGAGAAAGGCTGGGTCGCGACAGGCTCCGAGTTACCTTGCTGTATGAACGGAATCACGCTTCGCGAATGCGAAATTCGGATTCCTTGTGAAAAGCTATGCAAAATCGGTACCAAAGTCGGTTCCAAATAGCAACTTCGTGGACAAGTTGCCGACATTGATAGCTCGAAACCAGCTATGCGAGCACGGCAGGCAGCGCTAGGTAGCGCGAGTAGCGCTAGGTAACGCTACCCAGCTACCCCCCCCCTGCCGCTCCCTACTCATATACAGAACATACATAGACACCACCAGCGGGGGAGCTTCCAGGCTCTGTGTTGTTGTTCTTGCACATGCAACCCTTGGGCCATACACATAGATCATACACTCATATACAGAACATACCTTGACACCCCTGCATGGCGGAACTTCCAAGCTATCCGTTGTTCTTCTTGCACATGCAATCCTTGGGCCATACATATAGATCATACAGTCACATACAGAACATACGGTCATAAACATGAAGCATAGTGTCACATATAGCATACGCTGTACAGAACATACATAGACAACACCGGCTGCGGAGCTTCCAAGGCTCTGTGCTGTTGTTCTTGCACATGCAACCCTGGGTCCTGAAACAGAAAATACGCTCATACACAGAACATACGCTCATAAACATAAAGCATTGTGTCACATATAGCATACGCTCATGTACAGAACATACATAGACACCACCGGCTCCGGAGCTTCCAAGGCTCTGTGTTGCTGTTCTTGCACATGCAAGCCTTGAGCCCGAAACAGAACATAGGCTTGTACACGTGGTGGGGGAAGCTAGTACCGTACACATGGTGGGGGGAAGCTAGTACCGTGCACATGGTGGGGGGAAGCTAGCACCGTGCACATGGTGGGGGGAAGCTAGTACCGAACACATGGGGGGGGGAAGCTAGTACTCACAAAGCCAGTACCCACAAGCCAGATCTCCTCGGGTTTAGGGTTTAGGGTTTAGGTTATAGGGTTTAGGTTATAGGGTTTAGGGTATAGGAGATCTGGCTTGTGGGTACTGGCTTTGTGGGTACTAGGATCCCCCCTCCTGTACACATAGAGCATGCGCCCATACACATAGATCATACGCTTGTACACTGCGATTCAATAATGTCCATTGGCATTCCATGCAGCACACTCTCATTCAATGCTACACAAATAGCATGCGTTCATACACATAGATCATGCGCTCATATACAGAACATATGGTTATATTCAAAACATACAGTAATTAACATAGAGCACACAGTCATATACAGATAATGATAACGCCTGGTGGGGCGTGGTGTTAAGGGAACCCGTCGTATGCAGGTAGGGAGCAGTCTTCTACCTCAATTGGACAAGCTACCATCGCTGTTGACAACGACATGCATCGCTAAGAATGACCGAAGGGGGTTTCAAACCCCCGACTCTTCATCCTCATAGTGATTTGGTCTACCACTAGACCAATGTATATTACTGAAAGGGGCTGTCATATACAGAACATACGCTAATACACAGAACATACGCTCATAAACATAAGGCATAGTGTCACATATAGCATACGCTCATGTACAGAACATACCTAGACACCACCGGCTGCAGAGCTTCCAATTTCAATTTGCGCAGGCTTCCACTGGGCTGTGGTGGTTGGGCGGGGCTAATCGGTTTCCTGCTGTGGGTGTAGGTGGTGGGGTGGGGCCAGTTGGTGTTGGTGGTAGTGTAGTGGTGGTGTAGTGGTGTTGGTGGTGGAGTGATTGGGTTTTGTTGGTTGTAGTTGGTTGGGGGTAGATGTAAGTGTTGGGTTGGTGGAAGGTTGTTTGTTGGTGTTGGTGGAGGTGTTGTGTGGAGTGGAGTTGTTGGATGGTTGGTGACGGTGTTGGTGTGGTGTTGGTGTTGGGGTGCTGGAGTGTTCGGTGTCGGTGGCGGTGGTTGTTGGTGTTGAGTGGATGGTGGCGTTGGTGTCTTTGCGCAGGCTTCTCGTGGACTGTGGTTCCAACCCCCATTGGATAATTGTTTTTGGTCGGGCAGGGGCTTCTGGCAACTCTAGGGGCCTGCTTGTGGGGCGGGGGCCAGCTGGTTGGGCGGGGCTAATTGGTTTCCTGCTGTGGTGTAGGTAGGTGGGTTGGGGCTCTTGGGCTCTGGGGTCCAGTCAGTTGGTTGGTGGTTGGTTGTTAGTAGACATGGTTTAGTACATGGTACGATGGTAGGGTGGTGCTCCAGGTGGTGGCGGGGTGGTGGTCAGTCAGTGTCAGGTCGTTGGTTGGCTGCGTTGGATATAGGTACATGGTCTGTGGGTTGTAGGGAGGGTGCATGGTGGGGTGGGTCAGTCAGTGGGTCAGTCAGTTGGTTGGTTGGTTGGTTAAAGTTCATGGTCTGTGGGTGTAGGTGGTGGTTGGTGGGGTGGGGTGGGGGCTCCTCTGGGGCGTGGGGTGGGGTCAGTCCAGTTGTTGGTTGGTGGTCTGTAGTACATGGTCTTGTGGGTTGTAGGTGGCAGTATATTAGTAGGTGGTGGGTGAGGGGTCAGGCAGTTGGTTTTGGCTGCGTGGTTATAGTACATGGTATGGGTGTTGTAGGTGGGTGGTGCGGAAGAGGCGGTGTGGAGGTCAGTCAGGTGGTTGGTTGGGTTGAGTTTTTTTAAAGTAATGTCTCGGGGTTGGTTTTTGAAGGTGGGGGGGGGGGGGTCGGTCAGTTCGGTTGGTCTGGGTTTGGGTATTAGTACAATGGTCTGTGGGGTTGTACGGTGTGTTGTAGGTGGTGGGGTGGGGTCAGTCAGTTGGTTGGTTGGTTGGTTATAGTACATGGTCTGTGGGTGTAGGTGGTGGGGTGGGGTCAGTTGGTTGGTTGGATGGTTGGTTATTAGTAATGGTATGTGGGAATGGTAGTTCCTGTAGTGGTGGGCTTGAGGTGGGGGGGTAAGTAAGTTGGTTTGGTTAGGACTTATAGTGTATCGGTATGTGGGTTTTTGATGGGGTTGGAGGTGGAAGAGGTGTGGGTCTCCGCTCCCAGTGCATGCTTATCCCACACTTCTCTCTCCAGTCGGGCGTTTCAATCCCCGGGCCCGTGTTACTTTGGATATCTGGTACTACATGCACTGGGGGTGGTGTCGGCGGTGGTCAGCGTGTGTATGGGGCCTGGAGGTTAGGTTGGTCGGAAGAAGGTTGTGATACTGGGGTTATGTTGTGGGTTGTTGGTGTATTGGTTGTTGGTGTTGGGTGTGTGAGGGGGGGCTGTGGTTTCCCGACTACTAAGAGCAGTTCGATGAAGTGGTAAGCATTTGTTTTCAATGAAGTGGTACGCTTCTTTCTTTTCCTGTGTGTTTGTGTTTGTATTTTTATTTTTATTGTTTTTTGTGCGTGTGTTTTTGTAATGAAGTGGTAAGCACTTTGTGTTGCGTGCGTATGCGTGTGTGTGTGTGTGTGTGTGTGTGTAATCCCCTTCCTACGCGTCAGGAACTGCTAGGCTACGGGAGTTCTTTAGGACATCTAGATGTCCTGAAACTCCCGTAGCCTAGCAGTTCCTGACAATAATGATTATCCCGGAGTGGGTGGGTTCGAATCCCGTCGGACGCAGGACGGGGGTGGAATCTTGATCAGTACTAAGTTGCCGAAAAGTAAGATCATAGTGGCACTGTTCGCGACTGCTGGGTAATCTGTTCCACTCCGGAATACGCATTAGTGTCAGGAACTGCTAGGTTACGGGAGTTCTTTAGGACATCTAGATCTAGATGTCCTAAAGAATTCCCGCAGCCTAGCAGTTCCTGACAATAAGTGTGGATATTGTTTTACGGTTACATTTTGACAAAGTGATTTTTTTTTTGTTACATTTTGGCCAAGTGATTTTGAAGGTTACATTTTGATAATGTGACATTTTAACAATGTAATTTTTTGCTGTCACCGATTTTGCACTGGTCAACACTTGGCCCTTGACATACAGCGCTGGACTGGAATGATCTGAGAGACAAGAGTGCAAGAGGGCACCATGATGAACCGTTGTTCACAGTTGAATTATGGCACCGTTGAATTAGTCACAGTTGAATTAGTCACAGTTGAATTAGTCACAGTTGAATTAGTCACAGTTGTTCACAGTTGAATTATGGCAACGAGCTTCTGAAAAGAACATTGACAATAACACTTGATGCTTGGTTGAAGGTTGGTGCTTACCCCCCCCCCCCCCCCCCCCCCCCCCCCCCCCCCCCCCCCCCCCCCCCTACACACCAAGCACCAACAAAATGTCAATGGTTGACAGTTACCCCTCCAAGCACCAACCATCAACCAAGCACCAAGCGCCAACAAAATTATGATAATAACATTGATGATAATATCTGACCTGCTGCTGTCATCGAGTTTGCGCTGGTTCCCACTTGGCCCTGGACATATGGCGCTGGGCTGGGACGGTCCTGCAGGACACGTGCTTGTGCCTTGTTTCCTTTCAAGTGTTTTGACAGCCTGAAAGGGTTTAAGGTTAAGGGTTTAGGGTTTTGACAAATCTTGAAAACATTCATGAACAAATCAAAGACATGAAAGAATAAAGGAAGATTTAGGAGGGAGATTTTTCCCCCGGTATATATAGCTTGCTCTACTTGTTACCCCCGTGTTGGCCCAAATTGCCGCTGTAAATAACCCAAATATATGGTCATAAATGGCCTTCAAAAGCTATAGGAAGCTATAAGGACGCTGTCCCTGGAGGAGGCCTTATCCCATAAAGCTAAAAAAAAAACTTTCTGAATTGATACAAAATCTGGGAAGGAGGTAACATATAAACAGCGAGCAAGCAAAGATGCTTACAATGACTTTGGGCAGCTATTCAACCTGGAGGGAGATTTAATCTGGAGCTTCCCAGTCGATGCTGCTGCAAACCCAGAAGACCCCCATATAAGCCAAATAAAAGGGGATGAAAACACTGTTTTATAATAATAATATAATAATAATTCTAATAACTATTATTATTACTCGTATTATTATTATTATAATTATAATTATAATAATTATTATTATTATAATTATTATTATTATAATTATTATAATTATAATTATAATAATAATTATTATTATTAATAATATTAATATTATTATTATTATTATCATTATTATTATTATTACTATTATTGTTATTATTGTCATTATTATCACGATTATTATTATTATTATTATTATTATTATTATTATTATTTTCATGTACGACAACAAGTCTATCATACCTGAAAAGACTGGTTCTCAGCCTTCAGCCTCGAGCTTCCCAGTCGATGTTGCTGATCTTTCAGCACTAGGACCTGGATCTGCTCCTTGTCAGTAGTACCAAACAGCCTTGTCAACAGCTTATCGTCGACCATAGATTCCGATTCGGCCCTTCTGTCTGGAAAGTTGAGCTCCTCATCAGGCCTCCTGTTGTCAGAATCGGATTTGGAGAACATTGATATTCTTAAAGCTAAGAGTATATAGAGCTTCCCTGAATAACCTGTAGGGTACCTTAAAAACTTTACCCCCCACCACCACAACAAAAAAAACAATTGCCTAAATGGCTCTAAAAGGCCCTAAAAAGATATTAAACGCTCCCTGGAGAAGACTGAAGAACCATGTAGTTAGAAAAAAACACTTTCAGCTTTGAAAACCAAGTCCCGGATAAGCTCCTGATAACCTTTAGAGTACCTTTAAAACATTAGGTCTCTAGAAATTTTAGTGGTACCTTTAAATCTAATGATAACGCCTGGTGGGGCGTGGTGTTAAGGGACCCCGTCGTACGCGGGTGGGGAGCGGTCTCCTACCTCAACTGGACAAGCTACCATCAAGAAAAAGTTGAGCGGCAATACCACCTGTCGACCCATTAAATTTAAATAACCCCCAGAACTGCTGCAATGATAGGACCCTTAACCCTAACACTTACAAGTTATATGCAGCGTTGCAAGCGACGCTAAAAATTGGCGGAGAGTGTTCGCAACGGAGCGACAGGTGGCAACAGAAGCGAGTTAGTTACGAGACCGCTGGCTGACATGTTAGGCTTCATCTCTATCAGACGGTCACACGCACAGACAGACACATGGGTAACCCTGGGGGCTCCTGCCCCCTTGAAGAGGGGGGTCCGCTAAAAAAAACGTCAGTCTACTTACCCAAGGGGATCAAAAGTAACATCATAACGCAACGCTGCCTCAAATTCTTCTTGGATTTTTCTTGTAGTACTAACATGAATAGTAATAACTCTCATTATTTCTTTGCTTCTTCTGAATCAAAATTAAACTAAATTAAATTGAATTGATTTAATTTAATTTAAATTAAAGTATGAGAGACTTACCCAAGCGCAGCAAGGGCTGCATCGTAATGCAATTGAATTACAACAAAATCAAATTAAATTGAAATCAAATTAACTCAAATAAAGTGTGAGAGACTTACCCAAGAGCAACAAGAGCAACATTGTAACGGAATTAAACTCAATTAAATTAACTCATTTGAAGCATGAGAGACTTACCCAAGAGCAATGAGGGCAACATCGTAACGCAATTAAACTGAATTAATTGAATGAAATGAAAATTAAATTAACTCAAATATAGTGTGACAGACTTACCCAAGAGCAACAAGAGCCACATCGTAACGCAATTAAACTGAATTAATTAAATGAATTGAAAATTAAATTAACTCAAATAAAGTGTGACAGACTTACCCAAGAGCAACAAGAGCAATATCGTAGCACAATTAAACTGAATTAAGTAAATGAAATGAAAATTAAATTAACTCAAATAAAGTATGACAGACTTACGCAAGAGCAACAAGAGCTACATCGTAACGCAAAGCTGCCTCAGCTTCTTCTTGGAATTTACGTGTAGTACTAATATGAATAGTAATGTCTCTCATTATTTCATTGCTTCTTCATAATCAAAATTAATTAATTAAATCAAATAATAATTAAAGTATGAGAGACTTACCCAAGTGCTACTAGGGCAACATCGTAACGCAAAGCTGCCTCAGCTTCTTCTTGGAATTTTCCTAGGTATATGCGGCACGTTTCCACTTGCCATCGGTTTGATTGTGTGTGGAAAGCAACTCCCCTGCAATCAGGCATTGTGGGGTGTGATGCGTGTGGGTGGGTGTGTGTGGGTGTGTGTGGGTGGGTGTGTGGGTGGGGGGGGGGGAGGGGGGGGGGGGGGGGTATATTCGGCATATTTCCACTTGCCATCGGTTTGATTGCGTGTGGAAAGCAACTCCCCTGCAAATATTGCAATCGGGCATTGTGGGGTGTGATGTGGGTGGGTGGGTGTGGGTGTGGGTGGGTGGGTGGGTGGGTGGGTGGGGGGGGGGGGGGGGGGGGAGAAGCTGTGTGTGGGAGGGGCTGTGGGCTGTGTGGCGGTTGTGGGGGGTGGCGGATGTGGGGGGTGGCGGATGTGGGGGGTGGCAGGGGTCGGGGTGGGGTGGGGTAGATGTGGGGGTGGCGGGGATGGGGGGTGGGGCTGTCTCCACCTGCCATCGGTTGGATTGTGTGTGTGTGTAGGGTGGGGTGTGTGTGGGGTGTGGGCTGAGTGGTGGGTGGTGTGTCGCTGTTTCAACTTGCAATCGGTCGGATTGTGTGTGGATGGCAACTCCCCTGCAAATATTGCAATCAGGCATCGTGGGGTGTGACGTGGGTGGGGCCAGAAAGTAGTGGGAGTTTCAGAAGTAGTGGAGTAAGTAGCTACTCGTAGCGGAATGAGCTACACAACATTCAACGACATTTACGAAGGATCTTGACCACAACCGCAAACAACTATTGGAGAGACTGAGAGAGACACAGGTGGAACTTGGGGCTTCAGCCTTGGGACCCAGGGGGGTCCAGAGGGGGCTAAAGCGGAAGAAAAAAAAGGTAATGATAACGCCTGGTGGGGCGTGGTGTTAAGGGAACCCGTCGTACGCGTGTGGGGAGCGGTCTCCTACCTCAACTGGACAAGCTACCATCGCGGTTGACGACGACCTGCAGCGCCAAGAGCGACCGAAGGGGGAGCCGAACCCCCGACTCTTCTTTCTCAAGCGATCTGGTCTACCACTAGACCATTGCATATCACTGAAAGGGGCTCAGCTAAAGCGAAAAACACTGGCTACGGGACAGGGTTTGAAACGATGACAGCTGATGATAGACATGGGATGTGTTGAATAGGGCCAAATATGTTTAAACGATGACAGCCATGTGATTTTGATTTTCAAATGTGTGGAATGTGGCAAAAAACGATGACAGCCATGTGATGTGTTGAATAGGGCCGAATACCTAGGGACCGGCATATCATATGATGCTGACCAAAGGCGAGTATGATATCATATGATGCCGGCAGTCTGACTGGGCTAAAGTTACCATTTACCTGCCATTTACATACAATATCATATGATGGAATTTGTATGATATCATATGATATCATACGCGCCTTTGGTCAACATCAAATGATATGCAGTTCCCTAAAAATACCTGAATGCACTAGTCCTTTTAGACATTCCAATGGCCCTGAATTGTGCCATTTCTTTTTCCAGTCCTATGCTGTCCAACTCATGTTGGTGTCATATGATATCATATTACCGTTTTCTAAAAATACCTGAATGCACTAGTCCTTTTAGACTTTCCAATGGCCCTGAATTGTGCCATTTCTTTTTCCAGTCCTATGCTGTCCAACTCATGTTGGTGTCATATGATATCATATTACCGTTTTCTAAAAAATACCTGAATGCACTAGTCCTTTTAGACTTTCCAATGGCCCTGAATTGTGCCATTTCTTCCTCCAGTCCTATGCTGTCCAACTCATGTCGCAATTTCATGATACCATATTGCCGTTCGCTATAAATACCTGTAAGCACTAGTCCTTTTAGACTTTCCAATGGCCCTGAATTGTGTCATTTCTTCCTCAAGTCCTATGCTGTCCAACTCATGTCGCAATTTCATGATACCATATTGCCGTTCGCTACAAATACCTGTAAGCACTAGTCCTTTTAGACTTTCCAATGGCCCTGAATTGTGCCATCACTTCTTCCAGTCCTATGCTGTCCAACTCATGCTTTTCTTCTTTTGTTAAGCTGAAGTTCATTGACGCCTGCCGTCCCAACTTGTATAAAATCCTTGCAAGCACAACACAGGGGTGTAGCGGGTGTGAGGTGTGTGGTGTGGCGGTGTGGGGTGTGGGGCAGGCATGGGGTGTAACAGGTGGTGGGTGGTGGGTGGTGGGCATGGGGTGTGGGGTGTGGCGGGCGGCAGGTGGTGGGTGGTGGGCATGGGGTGTATTGGTACTCATTAGATTAGCTAAAGTTCATTGATGAATGGCTCCCTGACTTGCATAAAATCCTTGCAAGCACAACACAGGTGGTGAGTCAGTTATACTTTGACTTGGGCACAACACAGGTGGTGAGTCAGGTATACTTTGACTTGGGCACAACACAGGTGGTGAGTCAGGTATACTTTGACTTGGGCACAACACAGGTGGTGAGTCAGGTATACTTTGACTTGGGTTAGTTAGGTATGCTTTGGCCATGTTGAGTTAGTGGGTTTACATTGACTTTGGTGAGTTAGGTGTAACTTTGGCTGGCTGTATAACTTGGGTGAGACTTGGGTGGGACAGTCAGGTACGCTTTCTATTTATGGAAACACTGGGAAGGTGGCTGAGGCCACATCATCAAGATTACATCCCACTGCAGATTATCCAAAAACCTCACAAGTATTAGTTGTATAAGTAGTAGTATAGTAGTAGTAGTAGTAGGAGGAGGAGGAGGAGGAGGAGGAGGAGGAGGAGGAGTCCCCGTTTTTGAGGTTTGGGAAAGTTCCCTCTCTGTGTATATTTGGAAACTCATGGAATACACATGCATCGCACTGCAAATACAGGGCGTCTTTTGCACGCTCTCCGGCACCCTTTTCGGCACCCCTTTCACCCATAATGCACCTCTTCAAGCCAAATACAAGGCTGTGGATGACCCATGCGGCACCCTATTCGCTCATAATGCATGCACATTTTGAAGCCAAATACAAGGGTGTGGAGGACCCCCAAAATTAGCAGTATCGGGAGGACCAAACTGTACCTGTCAACTGCTTTGGCAGCCTTCACTGAAGTAGAGTGGATGGATGTTGTGAGACGGCCCGCTCGAATGCTTTCAGGGAGGTCGAGTTGATCCTTCTTACAGATTCGCACTTGCCCCCTCCACTTCTCTCGCATTGCTATAACGTTTCTAAACCTAGGAGACCCCATGTTCTAAATGTCCTGTGGGGCCGTTGGGGTTGGAGATAATTCTACACTACCATCGGTAGGATGCGCGGAAAAAGATGTCGACGTTCATGAGGACGGCGGCATGCCAGCGTCGTCACAGAGGTTCGGAGTTACGGAGTGCAGGCGAGCGAATATTTGCTGCTTCTGTGTTCCTGTCTCTAAACCGCGTGCACCCACTAGCTCTGGCCACTCTCCAGGGTACGGGCACAAGGCGTCGGTTTGAAAAGATGTAGTTGACCGCCCACGTAGGCTGAAGGGCGCGCGTTGAGACTTGGGAATCGAGAGGCCGGTTGGCGCTAGTGTTAATTGGGCGGCGTGGGAAGCAACAGTGGGATGGCGATTAGCAGCTCAGTCACCAGACACAAACTTCCATGAACTAAAGGATTAAATGCTCAGGATGCAGGAGGTTCGATAAGGGCTGCGAACGTACGCAACGTCTTAAATGTGGAACTTAGACGTGAATCCAAAAAGTTGGCCCACACCCAGTCAACGCATGTTGGGAAAGTTAGTCCCTTGCAGATTGAAAGAGTTTCGCAGCTGACAAGGGAAAGTCACGACAAGAAAAGAAAATGACCCGGGTGTGGCTGCGCCCCACAGCATGCTGATAGCCTCGCAGCAGAGAGGGGGGGGAGGGGGGGGGGAGGGGGGGGACACCACGCTTGAGGTACGGTTGTGGTCCCTCTAGTCTGGTGACTGTGGGGCATGGGGGCTGACGAGAGATGGTGGTTGTGGTGGTTGTGGTCGGTTGTGGTCCCTCGATCTGGTTGTGGTTGATCCTCAGGCCGCGTCCTGTATGCCTCGGTGCGGGTAGATGCCATTATGCCACCCTTACCTGTACTCCGACAGGCCCTTCATATTTCGAGCCCTTGCGCGCTCAAATATTATTTGTTCGCACGACTAGTTGGATCCCCTTGAAAAGCGTAGCTCAAGGCATCGTTCGCCTCAGGGTTTCGCAGGAGGCATCCAGAGGTCGCAGGCTGCATGAAAAATGAAGTGAACCAACATCCTGAACCTGCGTCCGGGACGCAACGGACCCTCCCCATGAGTTCGTTACCGCCCTCAATGTAGGAGAGACTCAAGAGTTACACCGAGTCACTCAAACTCAAAAATTGTCAAAAGGGGGCCGACCAACTAGTGTAACAAAAACGAGTAACCGGATGCAGAGCCATGAAGAACCTAAAGGGTTCGCGTGGAAAGAACCATCTGCGGCAAGCAAACTGTCCATGCAACATGAGTTAGTGGTGGAGCACGCCGGTCTTCGGGTCTTTTTCGATAACTTCATTTTACTTCAAAAAACCAGTAGGGGTCTTTCCGATAGTCCCTCCGCACGAATTATATCTCGGAGGATGTCCGGTAGATTTTCCCGTGCAATACCGTGGTAGCAGTACCGTGATTTGCCATGGATGATTCGCCTAAGATTCGGGAGGTGACGCGATTCGCCTTATAGATTCGAGAGCTGACGTGTGTCCCGCGAATAGATAAGAAAAAATATTAACGGTTAATGGATGCGAAGCATCAATCAAAATACGACAAAATACGACAAAATACGATTCATTACACTTTGTTACACCTTTTACTCTCCGCGCAGGATGCGACTGATATACCGGTTACCGTTCCGCCCCCGCTACTCGCAGGAGGATGAATGGAGGAAGTCAAGAGGAAGTCAAGAGGAAGTTGGTTAGCGGAAAGCCGCTATAACATGACTTTGCCTATGCCCTGCGCTACTCTCCCGATCCCGCTAGCTTTAGACAGGATTTTCTCTGCTTCCGGTGAAAAACCATGTAAAGCAGACCCTACACTTCTGATCCCATCCGCTACGCCTCCCTGTCCCAACATGTCCGCTATCCCCGCTACTCGCAGGAGGAGGTTACTCAGCAAACCGTTTGGGCTTTCGCACTGTTCTTTTTGCTTTTGGTGCGTCCTTCTTATCAATAGCAGTAACAATCTCGTCATAGGAATTAAATGCCTTTGATCTTTGCATCCTTCTCATTTGATTGTCTTCTTTTTCTGGCTCTAATCTGTCTTTCACGTTTGTAACAATGTTCAATTCGCTTGGTCTATACAGACGTTTAACTCCTCTCAGCCTGAATCTGTATGCTATTTGTTCTTCAATGGTGTAAATCTCTGTAGAAAATCTGGCCTTCTCCTTTTCAAATGTCTTCTTCTTTACCATTATACGGACTCTGTCTCCTACTTTCAGGGTCACATTATCGTTCATCTTTTGATTTTTTTTGAATTACATTACATTACATTACATTACATTACATTACATGTTAAAGTCTACTTGACACCGCGAGGGTGTATGAGACTCTGTGCTTTAAACAAAAAGAAAAAGCACCCACAAAGCAAAAAACCCCATTACATCAGGGGTGTGTCGAGGACAAACAAACCAAACTCCCAACCACCGTTTTGGTGGCGTAGGTATTAAACCCCTTAGAGCAGGACCCAGATCTCAACCACTTACAGTGGCGGAGGTAAGAAGCTAACAAATGAGAAGTCTCAAGAAGAAAAAAAAGGGATAATAAATTACGGTGCCACTAAGCAGTCCAGGGCTTCCTGTCTTGCTCTTCTACAAGTAGAAAGATAGTCGGCTAGGTTGCTCCAAAAAGACTTAGTGCCATTTCCATTCATAAAGGTTCTGAATTGAGCTTCATATAGCTTTTGAGAATAATCGAGATCGTCATACACCTCGTTGGGCGAAGCATCTTTCAACCCAGAATGAGGGGAGTCGTTATACAGTTCAACGATTTCACCAAGTGCGTCTACCCATTTTTTAGTCTTGTTCTCTAGTGAGTATTTCTTTATCAGACCCTTCAGTGTCCTAGTAAATCTGTCAACGATTCCCAGCTTGTTCCCCATCGGAGTAATGTGGTCTTCTTTTGCAACGTCTGTATATACCTTTATATTTAGTTCTGTATTGAAAGACTCAAATATTGAAGATGCAAAAAAATTATCTCCTGATACACTGTTGATATTTTCGTCTACATCGCCTATAAATTCCTGATAGGCATCTAAAACGTCATCCATCTTACCGCTTTTCAGTGGGTAGCAATAAGCTTTGCGAGAAATGATATCAATACACATAAGAATTTGATTGATGTTGTTATTTATCCTCTTGCTCGACAATGGCATAATTGCCACATCAATCTGGAATGATCTGGGTTTTGCAGTGATCTTGAATTTGAATTTAGTGTTTTGTGGTCTTTGGTAAATTTGTGTTAGCTCTCGTGGATTGAAGTAATCTTCGATATCTCGTTTTGTAATCCCGTCGTCTTTTAATCTAGTAAATATTTTTGCCTTGGACAGCAATTTTAGATTTGGATTAGCTTTCAAAATGGATTCAAGATTCATTATATATATTATGAATGTTTATTGAGGGGGGATGATCAATCAGTATTTTTTTGGTTCGCTCTGTTGCATTGCAGACAACACAGATGACAATTTGATTTTATATGGTGCAGGTCGTTGTCCTCTCTGTCTACAGTACATTGGTTTTTTGAATGTTTTTCAACTCCCATATATTGTTGGCATTTTCTGCAAATTCTATTATTTTCCTTTTTGTAAAGCTCTATGCAAAAATCAACAGTGATGTAATTGTTGCAAGGCACGAAGTTCTTGTCTCGTTTCCTGTCTTGTTTCTTGTAGCCGCAAATCTTCCCGTTGAAGAACTCTATCAAGTTCAAATCCTTCAAGTTAAAGTCCAGGAAATACACGTCAGATAGCCTGACACACCTTGAGACGGCGCAGTAGGCCCAGCGGATGTCTGTTATAATTCTCATGTCGCAAATGACAAATTTCTCATCAATACAAGCACCTTGTTCCGAATGGCAAGTGTTGGCGTGTGATAGTTTGAAATGTTCTACAATCATGTCATGGGGGATATCGACTCTAAGTTCTTTGTCTTGAACATCTTGCAGAGTGAAATGTTTATTGGTTTGTCCAACAATAGTGTACATATAATTTGGACGCATTTTAATCTTCTTGCTCTTGATCTTAGGCGAATCCTTGGTCTTAGGAGAATCCTTTACCACTCTGTTTATTGTTGTCTTGCAGATCAGTTCCTGATTGTAGTGGTATTTGATTCCATTGTCCAGTGTCTTGAGTTTATCAGCTTTCTCTATCTTTTTCTTGTCAATCAGACTGTCTAGATATTTGTTGACACTATTAGAGCTGGTATCTCGATGTGTGATCGCTTTATTAATACCCAGTTCTTTGAGGTCTTTCAATGATTTCAATCTCTTTTTTGGGAAATGCTTCAAGATAGTTTTATAAACACCCAAATCAGAATGAAATAGGTCATTGAAAAATTCAAGCATTTTCAATTTATCTTCATCTATGTCCAGATGTATGCACACACAATTATGTCCAGATGTATGCACAATTATCTTCATCTATGTCCAGATGTATGCACACACAATTAAGCGTGATCCAGACGTTAACCGATTACTTGACAATGCACTCCATAGCTCATCTATGGAAGATTCAGAGAAGGGGATTGCTAGTGCTATTGAACTAGCCATAAGCAAATGCACACCATGTCACAAACCTGTAGCTAAGCGTAAGCACGGGCCCGTGAACGCATGGTATGATGATGAATGCAATCGTGCTAGACAGGCAGCAAGCCAAGCAGAACATCAACATGGCTCTAGCTCTGACTTGGCTGGTTCTATGCACAAGGAGTACAAGAGGATTCTCAGAAGAAAGAAGAGAGGAAGTGGCTAGAAACACGCATGGAGAACCTTCATACGAATCTTCGGCATAATCCGAAAAGTTTTTGGAAAGACGTGCGTGAGCCTAACAAGGCCACTACGGCAGATATCACAATTCATGATTGGACTGATTATTTTGCAGACCTCTTTGATGTGCAAGTAGGTATTGATCCAAGTCTGGATGCTAGGGACTTTGTCCCTCAAGCTGATGGACCTCAGATAGAGGCCGCACCAACATGGTTATGTCAAGACTTTACCACCCAGGAGGTGTTTTCTGTTCTCCAATCCCTACGGAAAAACTCCTCCCCCGGGGTAGATGGTATCCCTGCAGAATGGTACAGATTTGCTTCCCATGAGGCCAACTCCCGATTTGTACAAGCTATGACTAACCTGTTTAATCTCATCTGGAAGACTTCTTACCCTAGCCAATGGGCTGCAGCTGCCTTGGTACCCGTACCCAAATCCAAAGGCAGTGTGTATGACAAGGACAACTATCGAGGTCTTGCGGTGAGCAACTCCATAGGAAAGATCTTCTCCCTTTGCATGCTACGTAGACTAGATGATTGGTCAGAAGAATTCAACCTCAGAGCCGCTGGCCAATATGGATTTAGAAGTGGTAGGGGTACTGCAGATGCATCATTCATTCTTAACCATATTGTAGATAAATATAGAGAAAAGAAAAAACCACTCTTTGTGGCTTTTGTTGATTTCAAGAAGGCTTATGATTGGGTCAACAGAGACTTGCTATGGGATTGCTTAGCAAGGCTAGGAGTCAAGGACCCCTATCTCAGTATTCTGAAGTCCATGTATAATCATGTTGTTTTTCAAGTTCGCCTACATGGGGGCATTGGATCCTCCTTTCCATCCCTTGTAGGAGTTAAACAAGGAGACCCCCTATCCCCACTCCTATTCGGTCTGTTCATTGATAGAATTGAATCGTTCCTCCAATCCAAGCTCCCAAATGTAGGGGCTGAGCTTAGGGGAAAGATTCTGCAACTGTTACTTTATGCTGATGACCTAGCTATAATGGCAGAATCCCCGGCAGATATGCAAGCGATGCTTGACTGCCTGAGAGATTTCTGCGAGGCTACTAAGATGGCTGTGAATATAAAGAAAACTGAGATTGTCGTTTTCAACAAACAATTCTGTGATGAGGCCCGCATGGATCCTGATTACAAATTTGTCTATGATGGAGCACAACTTTCTACAAAGTTATCTTTTATCTACTTGGGATCCCTCTTTGTGGATGGTGACTCAAGCAATCGTGCAAAAGCTGCTTTTTCTAGGATGCTCACTAAGGCCCAAAAGGCACACCACATGCTTCGTAGGCGATGCCATACTATGGAGATATACAATATTGATATTCTCACCCACCTGTTTGATTCTCTTGTACAACCTATCCTGAATTTTGGCTGTGAGGTGTGGGCTCCTTCTATTCTGAACAACACACTTATCTCAAATGACCATGCTTGTGAGAAATGGCATAGAGGTATACTTAAACAAATGTTGGGTGTTTGCCAATCTACTACATCTAATATTATCATGGAAGAGCTGGGTAGAACCCCGTTGTGTTTTGCTTGGCTTAAACAAGCTTTGCGCTTCTGGAACAAGACCATACATAAAGAACCTGAGGATCTCATTAGAATGGCTCTTGAGGAATCTTTTGACTCCAACACTGGCTGGGTTCATGACTTGCGTTGTGCTCTCCACAAGCTAGGATCCAGTAAAAACATCAACATTTTGGAGGCTGTCGATGTCGAAGGTATTATGTCTGAAGTTTTTGAGTCATGGAGGTTTAAGTACCCAAGTGACACCAATGCAGTTAGAGACATCCCTGATGAGAGAAGGGTTGGCTTTAAACGCCTCCGATACCAAAAATGGTTCGCAGCCAACAGCAATGATGAGAATGGCTTGATTCCCTTTACATCCGCCTTACATAAGCAGGATCAGATTCGTTCTATAGCACAGTTTAGAATGGGTTCCCATTGGCTGAACACAGAAAGAATGAGGGTGGTGGATAGAGCACACATCCCTCGCTCAATGAGACACTGTCAAATGTGTGGGTTCCAAAAAACTGAGGATGAAATGCATATGTTTGAGTGCCCTTTTTATAATGATATTCGCCTCCGCTACCAGAATCTGTTTACAGATATTTATAGGCATGTCCATGAGGATACCGACTTAACCGTATGGAATGTGGAATTCTGCGATTCCACATTCAGAACCTTTATGAATGGAAATGGCACTAAGTCTTTTTGGAGCAACCTAGCCGACTATCTTTCTACTTGTAGAAGAGCAAGACAGGAAGCCCTGGACTGCTTAGTGGCACCGTAATTTATTATCCCTTTTTTTTCTTCTTGAGACTTCTCATTTGTTAGCTTCTTACCTCCGCCACTGTAAGTGGTTGAGATCTGGGTCCTGCTCTAAGGGGTTTAATACCTACGCCACCAAAACGGTGGTTGGGAGTTTGGTTTGTTTGTCCTCGACACACCCCTGATGTAATGGGGTTTTTTGCTTTGTGGGTGCTTTTTCTTTTTGTTTAAAGCACAGAGTCTCATACACCCTCGCGGTGTCAAGTAGACTTTAACATGTAATGTAATGTAATGTAATGTAATCTGTTTCCAATCGATGATTCTGTGTTAGCGTCATTGTCCATTTGAACATTTTGGTGATATACCCTGTCTTTTCATCAGTGCTTACGTCATCTCCAATGGATTCCAGTTGATGAGAGTCTCCGTTAGCCAGTATGTATAGTTTTTTATTCTGCATAAACTTGTACACGTCAACCAGGTTGCGTCTTGTTAGCAACATTATTTCCTCAAATATGACGCATTTAATTCCTTCCATCGAATGACAACCTAGTGTTTTATTCCCATTATGATCAAATCCCATGAGGCTGTGAAATGTGCATGCGTTGATACCTGAGTTTTTCTTGAGAGCTTCTCTAACTTGTGAATTCCAGGGAGCGACAACCAGTATCTGGTTTGGTTCAAAATTCTTTAATGCATCTACAATTGTAGTGTAAGACTTTCCACAACCAGCTAGACCGTTAACAAATGTTCTATTTTTTACCTCCTTTGTGATTGTTGGATTTACACGGGATTGTAATATATATTCGTCTAGATTGGTTTGGAGGTATTGTTTGATCTCCTTTGTACTGAGTTTACTAACGTCTATTTGTTGTGTATTTTGATTCTCTGTTATTGAGTTATTATGTGGGCGAAAATCATAACCAATAGGATGATTTGGTGGCATTGATTTGTTCTCCCATTTCAATTGACCCAGTCCGTCTCCAATACGGCGCTCAATGCAACTGAAATCGTTTCCTTCTTTCAAAACATATACAGCATCGGTTTTGACGGCTTTAACCTCAATGTTCGATTTAGCCAATGTTTCTATCAGTTCGTTTACTTGAAATCTTGCCCTATTGATAATAGCTATTCTCATTGGTAAAAATCCGCTTGTTAGTTCTGTTTTTTCCGTTAAATTCACAATGTGTAAATCTTCGGATAGTGAGATCACACAAGATGACTTGCCGCTTTTTCTTTTTTTTAGCAAGTAATTACAAGCGTCATCTTTTTTTGTGAATACAGTCGAGTGTGTTTTGGTATTAAATTTTTTACTCAAAATCCCAGACAACTTGTTGGGTATACCCTTTCGAAGTTTTAATGGGATATCTTCGTTTTGTTCATCAAAACACGATGCCACTATGTCTCCCAATTCTTCGCATTTTACCCATAGAACTTCTAAATATGACAATACGCTATATTCGACGTTCATTGATTCCAGTTGTAACAATTCGTATCCGTATATGAGCATACGTTCTTTGCTGTAAATTTTGTGTCTTTTAGTTATTTTCACAACATACAAGAACTTACTGTTGATAGGTCTGTTTTCATTGGCTTGGAATGTATCCCATAGATGGACAATTGGAAAACCAAATGTTATCAAAATATATATCAAGCATGAAGCATAGTGTTTGTTAAAATCTATTCCTACGTATTCATCGCGCATGCGAAGATAGAGATCTTCGTCAACAAGTTTACCATTAGGGATAGACTCCGAATACCAGTTAAATACATTTGCAACTAGAGGGTTGTACGTGGAGAGGTTCTTTTTGTTAAGGAAAGATTTCAAGACAGTTGATTCTAGTATGATAAAATTTTATAAATATCTATGTCATCAATCACACAATCGATGCATCCAACTATCTTAACGGCGGATTGAATCGAAATCTTAACAGATTCCAAGTGATTCAAATATATACCAGTTATTGTCGAGCCTCCTTGCGTGGTAATTGCTGGGGTCACACCTTCGATACACACTAATTTTTCAAGAATAAGTGCCAAGTTGCCATTATAAATGATTTCAATGTTTTTATTTTTAGCAAGGATTTGTTCCTTGATTAATGGAAATATCTCCTCTACAGAACTTGCTACTGCAATAGGGTATGTCTTTTTTCCCTTCTCATTTGGTAACTTGAATTCAGACGATGGATGTTCCAATACAGTGTCGTGCGATGACGCATTGAATTCCTTTTTTTTGTCAATGATAGAGAGATGTCCGTTCCAGTAGATCGCTTTAGTTATGGTTTCAATAGCAGGATGTAATTTTTCTGGTGTACATCCTGCCAGATATTGGTTCTCATTGTCGTATATCATGCATCCAAAATTGTTTTTATCAAACCATTTGAGAAATAGTTCTATCGTGACAACGTCTTCATCAGTGTGTTCGGTAGATTCTTTGTAGAAAAAATCTCTGTACAATGACTCATAGCTCATCGGTGGCCTGGGATCACAAACCAGATTTGTGTAATGCTTGTCATACGATTTCTTCAAAGATTGTAGAATAACCTGGAAGGCGCATGTATTGGGTGGGAGATCTAATAGCATGGATTGTTTGATAGAATCTCGTAGTGTGTCGTTCCCTTCAACGTCAATATCCCGTTTCAAGTATTTGTTATCGCAACACATTGTAGCAGTGTTTTGTACAATTCTGTGTTTGAAGGGAATTATGATGTCTTGTGTGCTTGATTCGTTTGAAATAATTTGAATAAAATTTGTATTGTAAAAGATGTCTAACATATATTTCGCAGCATCCGGATCATCCTGTAAGATGCGGTGAATGAAGTCATTATAATCAGGAAACATTTTGTAGTCTGTTCCTTGTAGATTTGTGAGCAGTTCATAGTATCTTGATGTTTTAGGAATTATGAAGCCTTCAAGGCTGTCAATATGCAAGAATTTGCCTGATGGAAAGTCTTTGACGGGATTCCAAGCTTTTGAGAATGATGTTATTTCATGAGCATACATGTGATGTGTTATGCCGGTTTCTTGTTGTTTTTTGGATGCTGTGTCAAAACTATAACACATCATTCGTACAACACGTTTCTCGTATTTACTCTCCTTTAAAACCCTCCTTCTCTCCAAATAGCGTTCCTTATCATATTCTGCCTTTTCTTGCTTACTAACCTTTTTTGCCTCGTCTTTCATGTAGTTCTTGTACCATTCCACAGCATTATAGAAATCGTCTAGAGATTCGTGCCCCTGTTCGATCACATACTTTTTAGTAATCCTGTGTGGGATGTCGTCTCCTGCTGTTACCAAATGCTTTTTGTACCATTTTGCCAAAGTTTGTTGTATTTGATGCCATTATAATTCTGTAATATATTAATATGTTACCAGTCTCTTAAGCGTTTTACTTAAAATACCTAAAAAAATAATGTGCATTTCAATTTTTTGAATGAAACACTATACTGCGACAGTTTCTGTCAATAATAACGCTTTTTTTTTTTTTTTTTTTTTTGCATAATATAGTCTTGCGCGTTCATTTCGTTTTTCGCGAAATTCAGGATCATGTTGGTACCTGTTCCTGGTATATGCTTGTCGCCTCTCACGATATGCCTCATCTGTTTGATACCGTTTTACAGTTGCAAGTCTGGCGAGATTATTTACATGAGCACGATATGCAGGGTCTTCTTTCATTTTCGTCTTGTGGATTTCACTAGAATACGTGTGAACTTTGATGCAAGATTCGCTCATCTTATTATACTTATAGTATATAATATGCTCAAGGTTCTTAAGTATGATTCAATTTTATTTTTAATTCACTTACACATACTCTGCCTTCAACATAGCCTTCCGTTCCGTTCCTTTTTTGCATTATAAATCTGCGAACGTTCATTTCGTTGTGCACGGTATTCTGGGTCATTCTTATACCGTTCATTCTTCAATTGTTTCTTTAGGTAATCAACCTCGACTGATAAAGCCCTTATTGCACCAATTAGATGTGGTACAAGGGAGTTGTAATTGAGACCCAATCTCTCTTTTTCTGAGTCTAGGAATCTCACAGCTTCTGGACAAACGCCTATCACTTCTTGGGCATACGGCCCAATTTCCACTGCATTTTTAGCATCTCCCTTGAACGTGTATTTTGACGGCTGCAAAGATTTGATCGCCTTCAATGACTCCTCAGGGTTGAGGTATTCAATATGATTTTTATATGACTTGTCAGAAAGGTTAATGTATGATCCCGTCTGGTCAATCCTAGCTTTGGTCATGAATTCGAAGAGGAAATTGAATGATTCACTACCCCCATCGCTCAAGAAAGATATGCTCCCATTAATCTCCGACCCTGTGTCTGCAAAGTGAATCAAACCAGGCCCATTGGCTCCAGTCTGCGTTGGTAGTTCAAGACGACTCACCTTCACTCCGGGACCAATAGCAACAAAAGCGTTTTGTACATTCAATTGGTCTGTAAGATCATTGTAAGACCCTGAAAATAAGGGGGGCTTGTTTATAAGTGCGTTATAGTCTCCTGAAAAACTGTCGGTGATCTTTTTGGTGTCTCTGGGCTGAGCAAATATATACTGAGAGGTGTTGTACATTAATTTATAACATAATTTAAACCATGAGGTCCAGAAAAAATGTGGGGAAAACAAAAACAAAAACAAAAACAAATACAATCAAACAAAGAGGGAATACTACAAACCAAAGAGCAACAACAATTAATGTTAAATTACCTGCTGATAGGACACTCCCTCGAATGATGGGATTCAACCCTTATGCATATGTAATAGAGATCCCAAAACAACCCCATCAAAATATGATAGCTCAGGCTGTAAATGGGGTATCTGCTGTAGAACAGCTTGCTAGATCTGCGAGGGCTGCCATGACTCAACAAAACACTGCACCACAAAATGTGTTTCAAGGAACTAGGACGTATATAGACCACTTACCTAGACCACCTTCCTCTCGACCATCTCCGTCTAATGCCAATTATGCAGCACCTAAAAAACGGTATGATTTGAGGCGGTCACTAGATAGATTTGACTTCAGGCACGCATCACCAGATTCAAGTGGCCAATCTAAGAGGGAGGTGCTTGCAATTGCAACCGAATACCAAGAACGTTCTAATGAGCCTGGATTACAAAGACTACTTGACAAACGGAGAACCAAAAATCATTATATAGATATCTATAATTATCTGAAAAATAAACTTTGATTATTATCAAAATATCGAGTATACCGGTATAAGCTACATGTCTGCATACCCAAAAAACCTCCAGTACATTACAAAACGGATCTCTAACTATAGTCGAGCAACTAAACGGCTGTCCACCCTTAATAGTACTTCTGCAACCAACAATGGTGTGATTACAGTCGACATGCCTTCCAACACTTTGATAGATACTGATAGCCTGATAATGAGTTTCAAAGCAATCACAGATACTGGGGGCATGCCAAGGAACGTTGAATCAATCATACAAAGGTGCGACTTGGAAGTGAATGGGCAAGTGATAGGAGGGTTCTCCAATTATAATCAGCTTTTTAATATTATTGCTGATACATCCTTTGGTGCAGATTGCCACAACAGACGTAAGATTGTCCAATCGGGAGGTGATGGTTCAGCTATTCCCATCGGTATTCCAAAAGATTATTGCATTTGTAATTGGCTGACTCTAAAAAGCTTTCAGCCCAGCATATTGGATACCAAACTCCTAGGGCAGGTTCGCCTTAGGATACAGCTAGATGGATCCAATTGTCTAATTGGGGGAGGACAATTTATTCTATCAGACATTTCATTCAGTGTTGATACTATCTCAATAGATGATGGGCTCTTTGATGCCGCACACAATGCCTTTCTGCAAAATGGAGGTGTGTATGAAATCATGTTCAAGAACTATTTTTCATTTTCATCGATAGAGACATCCCTGATGATTTCATTTTCATCGATAGAGACATCCCTGATGAGAGAAGGGTTGGCTTTAAACGCCTCCGATACCAAAAATGGTTCGCAGCCAACAGCAATGATGAGAATGGCTTGATTCCCTTTACATCCGCCTTACATAAGCAGGATCAGATTCGTTCTATAGCACAGTTTAGAATGGGTTCCCATTGGCTGAACACAGAAAGAATGAGGGTGGTGGATAGAGCACACATCCCTCGCTCAATGAGACACTGTCAAATGTGTGGGTTCCAAAAAACTGAGGATGAAATGCATATGTTTGAGTGCCCTTTTTATAATGATATTCGCCTCCGCTACCAGAAGCTGTTTACAGATATTTATAGGCATGTCCATGAGGATACCAACTTAACCGTATGGAATGTGGAATTCTGCGATTCCACATTCAGAACCTTTATGAATGGAAATGGCACTAAGTCTTTTTGGAGCAACCTAGCCGACTATCTTTCTACTTGTAGAAGAGCAAGACAGGAAGCCCTGGACTGCTTAGTGGCACCGTAATTTATCATCCCTTTTTTTCTTCTTCTTGTGACTTCTCATTTGTTAGCTTCTTACCTCCGCCACTGTAAGTGGTTGAGATCTGGGTCCGGCTCTAAGGGGTTTAATACCTACGCCACCAAAACGGTGGTTGGGAGTTTGGTTTGTTTGTCCTCGACACACCCCTGATGTAATGGGGTTTTTGCTTTGTGGGTGCTTTTTCTTTTTGTTTAAAGCACAGAGTCTCATACACCCTCGCGGTGTCAAGTAGACTTTAACATGTAATGTAATGTAATGTAATGTAATGTAATGTAATGTAATGTAATGTAATGTAATGTAATGTAATGTAATGTAATGTAATGTAATGTAATGTAATGTAATGTAATCAGCTGCATCAAGTTATAGCCAGTCCACCAAATTTAGTGTGTCGTCCCAGTCGGTTAATCGAGCTTGGGGAATATTTTTAGACCAATCACCTACTGGAGCATTGGATGCAGTGACCAAAAACTGTAACACGTTCGTCAGGAAAGCGACTGGGATGGAAAGTGCTCAGTTCACTATCAATGGGACTTATTATCCAGATTTTAGGGCCAATGTTGGACAGTGTTTTTCGTTAACACAAAGTTCTTACAACCAATTGCAGGACACCCTAGGAGGGTCAAGTCCCCTTTGTGATTCATTTGCAAGCTGGCGTGATAAATTCTTTGTTCTCTCATGCAAGTTCTGCCACAATGATGATGAGTTCATGTCGGGCATTGACACAAGAGGGAACAGTTCGATTGGAGCATTCGAGTCTCAAGCCGTTAGTGGAGCAGCAGGCTCAGCCAACTTGACTGCAATGGTGTTTATTGAGTGTAGTAGCATGATCCGTGTGGGAGCGGGGAGGATGCTCGAATTAGTTCTATAAATACAAATAATTGTAAATGTAACAATAATATAAATGAGTGCACTTCCTCAAACATTACTAAAATCCATAGAATTGAGCCAATAGGAACAAAAACAGGTTTCCCCCAAACACAGACCGTGTTTGAAATGACTGATGGCATTTGGGATTTATCCAGTGTCAAGCTTTTGTTCACTTTTAATTCGGATGGTGTTGCACCCAGGGGAATAGATTGCTTAATCAGTTCATTATCAGTTTCGTTTGATGACGTTGAGGTCCAGTCCATCAACAATTATCATCACCTCACAAGACTAATGGCTGTTCATAACACCCCTGCGACTTCCTCCAATATGTTGGGTAATGCTCAGGCTGTGGATTTAATTTCCATGTCAGATGATGAGCCATATGTTATTGACCGTTTCCATGGTATCTTAGGTACCAAGGACTGTGTAATCAAAGGCAGGGTTCGAATCTGTATTGTTTGGGCAGATGATGCAGTATTGTTGAGAGACAATGATTCAACAAGCTATGAGATTTCCGATCTACACCTTATTGTTCGAAGTGAAATTCAAGACAATGTCACAGAACGTGTTGAATTTGACAACTTCTCATCCATGTTTCAACTCAATGAAAACGAAAACCAACAAACTAATATATACATTGCTTCCAGGGATATTGAGTATGCTATTGCAACGTTCATGACAGAAGATTTTCACTCCAAGACTTCAACCCAAGACTATAACGGGACAAGCTACTATTTTTCACAAGGCATTCCAAGTATTATAACAAATGATGCTCCAGTTTATGTTGGTATTAGTGTCAACAATACACCTGTTGCAGACCACCCAATAAACTATTTCAGGGCAAATGAATACTTGGACATGATTTTTGACAATGACAACAGATCAATGGAACACATGACTACATTGACAAAGGATGGTACCCTATTAATACGAAGTGCAAGTACTCTAGCAACTCGTCAGTGGGCCCTGGGTCTACCAATAGATGTAATGGATGAAGACATACCCTATAACATCACATTTCACAGCACTGGTAATATCAACACGAGGAACTATTCACTTTTATTCGTCAAGTACAACTCTCTTTTGGAGATAGATACTGGTGAAAACGGCTCGAAATACTTTTTCACAAGGTAATATATAAAATGGATAAATATTTGCTACCTCTCTGTCTAGAAACATGGCCTAATAGAGCCATTCAATATGCCCAACCAGCTACAAACTATGTAGGTAGGAGAATGATCCGACAACCGTTACATAAGACTGAGGGTTTTGATAAAAACCAAGCTATGAGAGTTATTGTTTTTAGCCCCACGCATGATGCAAATCCAGTATTCAATTGTCTGAAGATTGATCCTTCTGATATTGTAAATGATTACAGTGACTCCAAGCTTTTAGAAGTTATAGAAGACATCAAACAAGAAAAACAAAACACTGCAGAATACAAGAAAGATTTGCAAGTTTGGTCAAAGTTTTTCAATGGAAAAATAGATGCATTGACATTTGATGAGATAGATTTTCTTGAGAGAACTGCATACCAAAAGCCTACTTGTAGATACCCAAACGGTGCAATAAATTATTTTGTATTGGATGATCTGGTGGGTAGTAGTGCATTCAAAAGTGTGGGTAAATCAGTATTGACAAACTTGGTTTTGAAGAACAGGCATTTGGGTATAAACATCATGATTTGCTCACAGAATTTGAAAGCTATACCCAAGAGCATCAGAACCAATACTTCATTGTTCGTTTTATTCAAGTTTGCATCAACCAAAATATTGGTAGATCTTCATGATGAAGTCAGCTCTACTCTCACCTTGAAGAAGTTTGAGAGGCTGTATATACATGCAACACAGGATGAGCATGACTCTCTTGTTATAGATTTCACAGGAGACAAACTAAATAGGTTCAAGAAAAACTTTAATATTGTTCTGAACCTGCAATAAGACATTTTATTTTTCTAACTGATTGTTAAAGAATGGCCTCTTTGACACAAGAATACAAGCAAACGAATGAATACAAAAACTTCAGAGCTGCAATTTTAGACATGTCTCCTGGTCTACCTGAATACTTGGTAGATGTAGCTATTTCTGTACATATCAATAAACCATTGTTGTATAGGGACAAGAAAGCTATCAGGAAAGACTTGCTGAATAAAATTAAACCTGTTTCTGGTACTGAGGTTTTAGATGGCTTGGTTACAATACAAAATGTTACAGTATAATATATCCCATATTATAAAATGTCTCCACCTGTCTTGAAAACACAATTGTTGTACATATCAAGCACGTTTCGAACAAGTGGAACGCCTGACAATTTCACAACATCATTGCCTGCAGGAGTCCTGCAAAATCCCTGCTTGACAACAATGGTACCAAGACATCAATCAGAATTCCAATTGGGAACTATACCCTTGATTCTTGGCTGACAGAATTGGGTGTGTTGCTTACGGGATGGACACTAACCCATAATGAAACAAACGGGCTTTGTATATTCAACCCTCCTGGGCCAGGGTATTCATTCGAATTCAAAGATAAAAGTAGTTATTTGTTTGGGTTTCTGCCTCACGAAACACCTGATGGTGCTCCCATTATTAGCTCCTTTCCATTGCGTTTAAATCTTGAAAGTTTCCTGACAATCCATCACAATTTACCCAAGGTAACTAACAGTGCTGTCAACAATTTTCGTCAAAACAATATGCAAGAGAGTGATGTATTGATCCGCCTACCAGTTAATGTTGAAAGTTTTGCCAATATCATTTATCAGAATACAGCAGACGACTTTTCTTTCTATACAAGCGCCTCACATGTGTCAGAATTGAGTTTGAGCATTAAAGATGAACATAATGACTCTATAGGGCCTTTTCCCTACGACTGGAGCATCACTCTCAGAATAGATTATGAATCTGATACTGATCCTATGAATTCTATTTTATCAATTTTGAAATCCATAGACCAGAAATTGCTTTTACTTTCCATCAAATAATATCAAAGAGTATATTAATGGGATTCTTTAATACTCTCAAATCTGGCGTTGGTAAGGCTGTAGGCACTTTCGGGAATGTGGTTAGGAAGGTAGCTGATTTCGGTGGAGGTGTAGCTCGGAAGGTGGGACAATTTGCGGGACCAGTGTCCAATACGGCAGCCTCCATTGCTGACTTGTTGGGACAGGGAGGGGTAGCGGACGGAATAAGGGGCGTAGGAAGCGCGTTACAGCAGTTCAGTCCAGAAGTTGAAAAAATACTATCCAAAGCTAGTGGGGTAGGTCGTATAGCTCAAGGGCTAGCAAAAGTCATCAAGTAGTGAGTAGCAGCAGCTCCCGCCACGCAGTGATGAGTCGCGGGCTGAAAGGGAACCTGGAGACAGTCGGGTCCTGCCGCGGCTCCTGACTTCCTCTTGACTTCCTCGGCTTCGACTCACGGCTGAATCGGCAGACGGTTGCAGTTGGTTCCTGTCGGGGTTCCTGTCGGGGAGAGTAGAAATGTGTAACGAAGTGTAATTAAGTATGCCGCGAGTCATCACTACGTGACGGGAGCTGACGCGACTCCCTCTTGACTCTCAGCCACGCTGTCCTTTGGGGGTCGTAGTTGGCATGCCCCCGAATCTTCATTTTTGAGTCGCGCGGAGTCATTCATTCGTCATTCTTTCGTCATTCTTTTCTTCCTTCTGGCGGGACTCGCGTCAGCTCCCACAAACAATTCCAACGACTACTGCAGGGGCAACCACGACTAATGCAGGGGCAACCACGGTACCTCCTGCTCCTGGACGGAGCAGGATACACAAAGGGCCTACGCGAAGCAGTACTGCAGTACTGCAGGGGCAACCACGATACTGTGGGGCAACCACTCCTCCTCCTGCGAGTAGCGGGGGCGAAACGGTAACCGGTATATCAGTCGCATCCTGCGCGGATAGTAGAAAGGTGTAACAAAGTGTAATGAATCGTATTTTGTCGTATTTTGTCGTATTTTTTCTTATCTATTCGCGGGACACACGTCAGCTCTCGAATCTTAGGCGAATCGCGTCAGCTCCCGACACGCAGTGATGGTCGCGTCAGCTCCCGACACGCAGTGATGGTCGCGTCACCTCCCGAATCTTAGGCGAATCATCCATGGCAAATCACGGTACTGCTGCCACGGTATTGCACGGGAAAATCTACCGGACATCCTCCGAGATATAATTCGTGCGGAGGGACTATCGGAAGGACCCCTACTGGGTTTTTGAAGTAAAATGAAGTTATCGAAAAATACCCGAAGACCGGCGTGCTCCACCACTAACTAACATGCAACATTCGTGTGCTTTTCCAACCTCTGAATCTGCCGATCTTGCTATTAATAGCATGCATTAGTACTGATCATTCGTTCTGCAGACCTGCGAAGCTTCAAAATTAATTACCATCAGCCCAAGTGGGTAACACCACCCTGCAAACCTGTGGAGTTTGGACCAGCGCAGCTTTGAGCTACGTGCTCTGACCTAGGGGGGCATCGCCTGCAACCTGCTGGACGTGCTACTTGCAAACGTGGAAATTTAGCATATGCTGACCTTCGAACTGCGGAATTGATAACTGGTGCACTTCCGACCCCCGTCTCTGCCAAAGTGACTTGCTATTTATAGCTACCTAAGTACCAATCGTTCCTTCTGCGGAGCTGCGAAGCTACAGTGTTACACAAGAAAGAACTAACTCGCTAACCAAGAAGGTGACACCACCCTGACAAGCTGCAGAGCTTCGACCAACGCAGCTTTCAGATTCGTGCTTCGACCTAGGAGGCAGCGGCGTTGCACAATAGTAGCCACTTGTCTCCATTCTCCATGGCCAGGCGCAACTCTAGGCCCAGCCATTCCAAATCATGGGCAGAGCGGCTGTTGAGACCCTATGCTCACCTATTCTCCCAAAGCACATGCCACATGCGCTCTCAAACTGAGCTACATTCGTGTAATACCCACACAACGCATAACCACCCGGCCAGCCCGGGCCAGCCCAATGCATGCCGACCCACGCTACAGGCATCCACCCCGACACACCCGACCACCCCCTCGCGTCGGGTCAGGCCCAGACCGGAACGGCTCATACTGCCCAGCCCACACATGCAACACCTTCTCAACATCCCTTAAAATTAACCCGACCTCTGATTGGTCTCATTTTTTCTGCATCAAATTCTTACAACTAAAGCCAACCTTCATGTATGCTCTGCATGACAGTAGAGGCACGTTCAATACTGCTTTAAACAGCAACACTGCAAAATGTCCCTTATTTCTTTGTTTGTTACTTTGTTGTTACTTTGAAAGCAACAAGGCTACAACATAAGTACATAACTGACCGCCCGTACATAAGCTTATAATTCAAAAAACCAACAGCTCAGGGGGCGGTCAATATAGTTACCGCCCTCAATGTAGGAGAGACTCAAGAGTTACACCGAGTCACTCAAACTCTAAAATTGTCAAAAGGGGGCCGACCAACTAGTGTAACAAAAACGAGTAACCGGATGCAGAGCCATGAAGAACCTAAAGGGTTCGCGTGAAAGAAGCATCCGCCGCAAGCCAACTGTCCATGCAACATGCAACATTCGCGTTTCCGTCCGACCCTGAGCCATCGCCTGCAAACTCCCATCGCGGCTGGACCTGCTACTTGCGCGCAACGTGCAAATTGCGCAAATGCTAACTTCGAACTACGCAATTGAATTGAACTGGTGCTTTTCCAACCTCTGAATCTGCCAATCTTGCTATTAATAGCATGCCTGAATACTGATCATTCGTTCTGCAGACCTGCGAAGCTTCAAAATTAATTACTATCAGCCCAAGTGGGTAACACCACCCTGCGAACCTGTGGAGCTTGGACCAGCGCAGCTTTGAGCTACGTGCTCTGACCTAGGGGCCCATCGCCTGCAACCTGCTGGACGTGCTACTTGCGAACGTGGAAATTTAGCATATGCTGACCTTCGAACTGCGGAATTGATAACTGGTGCACTTCCGACCCCCGTCTCTGCCAAAGTGACTTGCTATTTATAGCTACCTAAGTACCAATCGTTCCTTCTGCGGAGCTGCGAAGCTACAGTGTTACACAAGAAAGAACTAACTCGCTAACCAAGAAGGTGACACCACCCTGACAAGCTGCAGAGCTTCGACCAACGCAGCTTTCAGATTCGTGCTTCGACCTAGGAGGCAGGGGCGTTGCACAATAGTAGCCACTTGTCTCCATTCTCCATGGCCAGGCGCAACTCTAGGCCCAGCCATTCCAAATCATGGGCAGAGCGGCTGTTGAGACCCTATGCTCACCTTTTCTCCCAAAGCACATGCCACATGCGCTCTCAAACTGAGCTACATTCGTGTAATACCCACACAACGCATAACCACCCGGCCAGCCCGGGCCAGCCCAATGCATGCCGACCCACGCTACAGGCATCCACCCCGACACACCCGACCACCCCCTCGCGTCGGGTCAGGCCCAGACCGGAACGGCTCATACTGCCCAGCCCACACATGCAACACCTTCTCAACATCCCCTAAAATTAACCCGACCTCTGATTGGTCTCATTTTTTCTGCATCAAATTCTTACAACTAAAGCCAACCTTCATGTATGCTCTGCATGACAGTAGAGGCACGTTCAATACTGCTTTAAACAGCAACACTGCAAAATGTCCCTTATTTCTTTGTTTGTTACTTTGTTGTTACTTTGAAAGCAACAAGGCTACAACATAAGTACATAACTGACCGCCCGTACATAAGCTTATAATTCAAAAAACCAACAGCTCAGGGGGCGGTCAATATAGTTACCGCCCTCAATGTAGGAGAGACTCAAGAGTTACACCGAGTCACTCAAACTCTAAAATTGTCAAAAGGGGGCCGACCAACTAGTGTAACAAAACGAGTAACCGGATGCAGAGCCATGAAGAACCTAAAGGGTTCGCGTGAAAGAAGCATCCGCCGCAAGCCAACTGTCCATGCAACATGCAACATTCGCGTTTCCGTCCGACCCTGAGCCATCGCCTGCAAACTCCCATCGCGGCTGGACCTGCTACTTGCGCGCAACGTGCAAATTGCGCAAATGCTAACTTCGAACTACGCAATTGAATTGAACTGGTGCTTTTCCAACCTCTGAATCTGCCAATCTTGCTATTAATAGCATGCCTCAATACTGATCATTCGTTCTGCAGACCTGCGAAGCTTCAAAATTAATTACTATCAGCCCAAGTGGGTAACACCACCCTGCGAACCTGTGGAGCTTGGACCAGCGCAGCTTTGAGCTACGTGCTCTGACCTAGGGGCCCATCGCCTGCAACCTGCTGGACGTGCTACTTGCGAACGTGGAAATTTAGCATATGCTGACCTTCGAACTGCGGAATTGATAACTGGTGCACTTCCGACCCCCGTCTCTGCCAAAGTGACTTGCTATTTATAGCTACCTAAGTACCAATCGTTCCTTCTGCGGAGCTGCGAAGCTACAGTGTTACACAAGAAAGAACTAACTCGCTAACCAAGAAGGTGACACCACCCTGACAAGCTGCAGAGCTTCGACCAACGCAGCTTTCAGATTCGTGCTTCGACCTAGGAGGCAG
>JACBWV010000765.1:1094886-1117386 GCA_013435795.1 Chlamydomonas sp. ICE-L
GGCGTTGCACAATAGTAGCCACTTGTCTCCATTCTCCATGGCCAGGCGCAACTCTAGGCCCAGCCATTCCAAATCATGGGCAGAGCGGCTGTTGAGACCCTATGCTCACCTTTTCTCCCAAAGCACATGCCACATGCGCTCTCAAACTGAGCTACATTCGTGTAATACCCACACACGCATACCCACCACCCGGCCACCCGGCCAGCCCATGCATGCCGACCCACGCTACAGCATCCACCCCGACACACCCGACCCACCCCCTCGCGTCGGGTCAGGCCCAGACCGGAACGGCTCATACCCCAGCCCACACATGCAACACCTTCTCAACATCCCCTAAAATTAACCCGACCTCTGATTGGTCTCATTTTTCTGCATCAAATTCTTACAACTAAAGCCAACCTTCATGTATGCTCTGCATGACAGTAGAGGCACGTTCAATACTGCTTTAAACAGCAACACTGCAAAATGTCCCTTATTTCTTTGTTTGTTACTTTGTTGTTACTTTGAAAGCAACAGGGCTACAACATAAGTACATAACTGACCGCCCGTACATAAGCTTATAATTCAAAAAAACCACAGCTCAGGGGCGGTCAATATAGTTACCGCCCTCAATGTAGGAGAGACTCAAGAGTTACACCGAGTCACTCAAACTCTAAAATTGTCAAAGGGGGCCGCCCAACTAGTGTAACAAAAACGAGTAACCGGATGCAGAGCCATGAAGAACCTAAAGGGTTCGCGTGAAAGAAGCATCCGCCGCAAGCCAACTGTCCATGCAACTGCAACATTCGCGTTTCCGTCCGACCCGACCATCGCCTGCAAACCCCATCGCGGCTGGACCTCTACTTGCGCGCAACGTGCAAATTGCGCAAATGCAACTTCGAACTACGCAATTGAATTGAACTGGCTTTTCCAACCTCTGAATTGCCAATCTTGCTATTAATAGCATGCCTAATACTGATCATTCGTTCTGCAGACCTGCGAAGCTTCAAATTAATTACTATCAGCCCAAGTGGGTAACACCACCCTGCGAACCTGTGGAGCTTGGACCAGCGCAGCTTTGAGCTACGTGCTCTGACCTAGGGGCCCATCGCCTGCACCCTGCTGGACGTGCTACTTGCGAACGTGGAAATTTAGCATATGCTGACCTTCGAACTGCGGAATTGATAACTGGTGCACTTCCACCCCCTCTCTGCCAAAGTGACTTGCTATTATAGCTACCTAAGTACCAATCGTTCCTTCTGCGGAGCTGCGAAGCTACAGTGTTACACAAGAAAGAACTAACTCGCTAACCAAAAGGTGACACCACCCTGACACTGCAGAGCTTCGACCAACGCAGCTTTCAGATTCGTGCTCGCCCTAGGAGGCAGGGGTTGCACAAAGTAGCCACTTGTCTCCATTCTCCATGGCCAGCGCAACTCTAGGCCCAGCCATTCCAAATCATGGGCAGAGCGGCTGTTGAGACCCTATGCTCACCTTTTCTCCCCAAAGCACATGCCACATGCGCTCTCAAACTGAGCTACATTCGTGTATACCCACACAACGCATACCACCCGGCCAGCCCGGGCCAGCCCAATGCATGCCGACCCACGCTACAGGCATCCACCCCGACACACCCACCACCCCCTCGCGTCGGGTCAGGCCCAGACCGGAACGGCTCATACTGCCCAGCCCACACATGCAACCTTCTCAACATCCCCTAAAATTAACCCGACCTCTGATTGGTCTCATTTTTTCTGCATCAAATTCTTACAACTAAAGCCAACCTTCATGTATGCTCTGCATGACAGTAGAGGCACGTTCAATACTGCTTTAAAAACGCAACACTGCAAAATGTCCCTTATTTCTTTGTTTGTTACTTTGTTGTTACTTTGAAAGCAACAAGGCTACAACATAAGTACATAACTGACCGCCCGTACATAAGCTTATAATTCAAAAACCAACAGCTCAGGGGGCGGTCAATATAGTTACCGCCCTCAATGTAGGAGAGACTCAAGAGTTACACCGAGTCACCAAACTCTAAAAGGATAGGTTAATACGGTCTTCATTTACTACACTGCTTTGCGATGCAACTCGCGAGGACTCCCGCCATTTTGAGAAACTCATGGACATGGTGTCGTTCCTGGACGCGCGGGATGCGCAGGTATCATTCAGCGTGACTGCCGACCAATACTCCAACGGAGGAACGGCTCCTCTTGATGATGGCTAGACGTCGTGCACCAGTGCCATATGCTATAGCGGTCATGAGAGTCCTTCAGCCATCGTGTTGTGGAAAGTAACCCCCGGTCATTCCTCCATCTTCTCTTTGCTTTTGTCCTCCCTGCCGCTGTCGCCTCTTCCCGTCGTCGTAGATGAGTTGACGTTGCAGACTCAAGTCGACGCTAGCCTGGACATCGGTGGAAGAACCCGTATGTCTGCTCGCGTCCCTGACGTCGCTAACCTTTCTCCGGTGTTTGAGGCTCTGCCTGCATACCGGAGGTTGCAAGCCGACCAAGCTCCCTGCTTATGTCTACGTCGTCTTTGCCCCCTTTGCTCTGCCCAGCCGACGGTCGGCTCCTGGCATGAGCTTGCGCTCTAGTGGCTCTGTGCTACCTTGTTGGAGAAATTTTTCGATCAAACTGGCGGGATCGCCGGCACTGCCGTAGGATTCGCCAGAGGAGGACGACCTACGCGTCTGGACCTGGAGATTCTGGAGGTGGTAGGAAGCAGGGGGGTATGGTCAGCACCACTACGGGTGCTGCTCCCTCTACCTCCCAACCGGGTGAGTCGAGCGATAGAGGGGGGGACTTGGGATTGGACTGATCATCGACGGCGGAATATTAGGACCTTTACATGCCTCGGCTCTGCTTTTCGCATCCTAGCGATAAATTTTCGAATTCTGCCCTTGCGATTTGCGATTTTCTGCCATTGGTGCGATTTTCTGCACCAGGTGCGACTTGCTGCACTGTCATTCTCGTCTCCTTTTTCCCATACCTCTAATCTCGACTTCGACCTAACGCTTCCCCACCTTCTGTGATCCCAGGTCTCGCAGCGCCGGACTTCGCCCATGCTACAGGCCGCAGTGGACGCCGTCCTGGCCCTAGTCCAGCGGCCGTGGAGGATCTTTGGCATGATATCTTGGTGGATATTTTTCTCTCTTAGGCTCCTTGTGACCCCTGGGTGCGTTCCGTGGTTCGACAGAGGTTGCTACTTTGTCTTCCCGTGCCCCTGGTTCCCCCCTTAGGTGTATGCCTTAGCTACGTGAGTTTGGGTTTCAAGTGTTTGAGTTCTGGTAGGGCTTAGGAATTTTTAGTTAAGTGGTATAGAGGCATGGTTGATCTCGATTAGTTGGGGCATGCATGAGTTGTTGATGATGACACTACTCACATGCTAGTGTGTTATCTTCGCAATCGCGTGTTCATCTAGGGAGACAAGACTCCTTCGGAGCTTTTCTTTGGGGTTGCACCTGATGTGTCGTTGTTGCGTTTGTTTGGTTGCCCTTGCTATGTCACCTTAGTATTGGGCAGTCACGTAACAAGCTTGATAAAAAGGCATTATTTGGTAGACTGGTTGGGTATTCCCTGGTGAGTAAGGGTTATTATATTTGGGTTTCCAATGTTGCGCCAGTTAGTAGTGAGTAGTGATGTACTCTCTATCTCCAGTTCAGTTCTAAACTGTCTTCCTGGGTTCTCCCTTTAGTATGGGTCCCCGTGCCCGCTTGCATCCCTCCTGTCATCAAACGGTGATATGTTATGTGTTACCGGTAATTCCCTACGCCCTTTAACAACCCCAATTGTTGTTGGCTGGCCTGGCTGGATGTATCATTGTTGCATTCTAGACCAGGGCCTGATCTTGCTGTATTGTGTGTGAAGTTTTAGGGCGGGGGGGAGTTGGATATCCAACTATAATCTTAGCCGAATCTCAGGGGGTCGCCAGGCCCTCCTCTGTGCCACGTTTTATCGGTGAAGCTTTAGGATTTAGACAGCCTTCGATCATAGTGGTACCTGGATCAGGTCCATTGCCTAATAGTCACTGTGATGACGTAACCGTTGCCGATAGCGCAAGTGATGATCTTGAACACTGGTATAGTTTGATACTGCGTATGGCTGGGGTGTTACAGTCAACCCAGGATTCATTGTTTTAGGTGCTGCTGGTTCTCATACGTAGGTTAACATGGCCCTATGTGTGGGTGCCTATTTCCTCAGCACCGCCTAGACTGTCTTATAGGGTAGTCTAGATTGGTGGAGCGTTACGACGCTTTGTTTAGGCAGCTTCCTTTCAGCTGTCTTTCTTGGTTTTGGTGGAAGGTGGTACTTAATTCAGACCACCGTTATAGCGTCTTGATGGTTTCTGACTCTTAGTTCCATAGGCAGATGGTTCGTTCGGTGGAGCTCATCATAGATTAGCTATTTCATTTTACTCCACACTGTTTTTAGATCACCAGCCCCTCATGTGATTGGAACTTTTTGTGGAGTGTAGTAGTTATTTCCCTTTGGATTTTACTGTAATTTGGTGGGCTGGGTCATCTTGCAGTTGTACTTGCAGATGTCCTTGCAGTTGTACTTGCAGATGTACCGCCGCTCACCTCTTTCTTGTTCTTCCGAACAACGGTATAGAAAACCCGATCCGGGAATAGGAACCTAACGCCAATCAACGATAACCAAAGAGACGGATTGAAATATCGTGTGAGCTTAGCACACGAGAGAATCAAAGCCTAAAGGACGCAGACAAGAGGACACTAAAGACTACGATGGAAAAAAAAAAGTCGATGGAAAAATCCACTACCTTAAAAACTATTCTTAGCATAGAATTCATGACTAGGTTGGGATGAAAAAACCATGATGAACTGGTTTCTCACTCAAAGATGGAAGTAAGAAGATGTATGAAAGTTAATTATCATAAATCCCCAGCTACGGCACTGACGAAAAACAGTCTAAGAGGTGGGTATCGCACCGCAAAGAACTCGTGCACTCAAGACAAACCAAGCGCCTAACTAAAGCAAACCAAACCTGCAGCAACTGAAAAAATCCAAAGGATGCGAAGTTAAAATTTTCAAGAAACTTGTAACCAACAAAGGAAACACAGTTCAATGAACAATAGAAGGGTAGATGTACAACCATAGTACATAAAACATATTGTCCACTTGAAAAAAGGAAACGCAGAAAAAAGGACTTCAAAGAATTTACTGCAAAGGAAGGAATGAAAGGGCGCTTGAAATACACTCGGAAGAACAAGAAAGAGGTGAGCGGTGGTACATCTGCAAGTACAACTGCAAGGACATCTGCAAGTACAACTGCAAGATGACCCAGCCCACCAAATTAGAGTAAAATCCAAAGGGAAACAACTACTACACTCCACAAAAAGTTCCAATCACATGAGGGGCTGGTGATCTAAAAACAGTGTGGAGTAAAAAGAAATAGCTAATCTATGATGAGCTCCACCGAACGAACCATCTGCCTATGGAACTAAGAGTCAGAAACCATCAAGACGCTATAACGGTGGTTTGAATTAAGTACCACCTTCCACCAAAACCAAGAAAGACAGCTGAAAGGAAGCTGCCTAAACAAAGCGTCGTAACGCTCCACCAATCTAGACTGCCCTATAAGTCAGTCAAGGAGGTGCTGAGGAATAGGCACTCACACATAGGGCCATGTTAACCTACGTATGAGAACCGGCAGCACCTAAAACAATGAATCCTGGGTTGACTGTAACACCCCAGCCATACGCAGTATCAAGCTAGACCAGTGTTCAAGATCATCACTTACCCATTCGGCAACGGCTACATCATCACATGGGCTTGACCCGAGTAATCCACCAGGGACGACAGGAGGCGTCGGAATTATCGACACCCGCGAGCCATCCGAGGTGGTCGGAGGTTGGCGACTATTAGTCAATGGACCTGATCCAGGTACCACTATGATCGAAGGCTGTCTAAATCCTAAAGCTTCACCGCTAAAACGTGGCACAGAGGAGGGCCTGGCGACCCCCTGAGATTCGGCTAAGATTATAGTTGGATATCCAACTCCCACCCGCCCTAAAACTTCACACACAATACAGCAAGATCAGGCCCTGGTCAAGAATGCAACAATGATACATCCCAGCCAGGCCAGCCAAAAACAATTGGGGTTGTTAAAGGGCGTAGGGAATTACCGGTAACACATAACATATCACCGTTTGATGACAGGAGGGATGCAAGCGGGCACGGGGACCCATACTAATGGGAGAACCCAGAAAGACAGTTTAGAACTGAACTGGAGATAGAGAGTACATCACTACTCACTACTAACTGGCGCAACATTGGAAACCCAAATATAATAACCCTTAGTCACCAGGGAATACCCAACCAGTCTACCAAATAATGCCTTTCTAACTAGCTTGTTGCGTGACTGCCCAATACTAAGATTACATAGCAAGGGCAACCAAACAAACGCAACAACGACACATCAGGTGCAACCCCAAAGAAAAGCTCCGAAGGAGTCTTGTCTCCCTAGATGAACACGCAATTGCAAAGATAACACACTAGCACCATACTGAGCAGTGTCATCATCAACAACTCATGCATGCCCCAACTAATCGAGATCAACCATGCCTCTATACCACTTAACTAAAAATTCCTAAGCCCTATCAGAACTCAAACACTTGAACTCAAACTCACGTAGCTAAGGCATACACCTAAGGGGGGAACCAGGGGCACGGGAAGACAAAGTAGCAACCTCTGTCGAACCACGGAACGCACCCAGGGGTCACAAGGAGCCTAAGAGAGAAAAATATCCACCAAGATATCATGCCAAAGATCCTCCACGGCCGCTGGACTAGGGCCAGGACGGCGTCCACTGCGGCCTGTAGCATGGGCGAAGTCCGGCGCTGCGAGACCTGGGATCACAGAAGGTGGGGAAGCGTTAGGTCGAAGTCGAGATTTGAGGTATGGGAAAAAGGAGACGAGAATGACAGTGCAGCAAGTCACACCTGGTGCAGAAAATCGCACCAATGGCAGAAAATCGCAAATCGCAAGGGCAGAATTCGAAAATTTATCGCTAGGATGCGAAGAGCAGAGCCGAGGCATGTGAAGGTCCTAATATCCCGCCGTCGATGATCAGTCAATCTCAAGTCCCCCCCTCTATCGCTCGACTCACCCGGTTGGGGGGTAGAGGGAGCAGCACCCGTAGTGGTGCTGACCATACCCCCCTGCTTCCTACCACCTCCAGAATCTCCAGGTCCAGACGCGTAGGTCGTCCTCCTCTGGCGAATCCTACGGCAGTGCCGGCGATCCGCCAGTTTGATCGAAAAATTTCTCCACAAGGTAGCACAGAGCCACTAGAGCGCAAGCTCATGCCAGGAGCCGACCGTCGGCTGGGCAGAGCAAAGGGGGCAAAGACGACGTAGACATAAGCAGGGAGCTTGGTCGGCTTGGCAACCTCCGGTATGCAGGCAGAGCCTCAAACACCGGAGAAAGGTTAGCGACGTCAAGGACGCGAGCAGACGAAGACGGGGTATCTCCACCGATGTCCAGGCTAGTCGCCGACTTGAGTCTGCACGTCACAGTCATCTACGACAGACGGGAGGAGGCGACAGACGGCAGGGAGGAAAAAGAAGAGAAGATGGAGGAATGACCGGGGGGGGTTACTTCCACGATGGCGGAAGGACTCTCATGACCGCTAGCAGAGGCAGCTGGTGCACAAACGTCTAGCCAATCATCAAGAGGAGCCGTTCCTCCGTTGGAAGGATTGGTCGCAGCCATCGCTGAGAATGATACTGCGCATCCTGCGCGTCCAGGAAAGACCATCCATGTCATGGAGTTTCTCAAAATGGCGGGAGGTCCTCGCGGAAGTTGCATCGCAAAGCAGTGGTAGTAAATGAAGGGCCGTATAACCTATCAGCTTGGATAACACTCCGGAGAGTGGACTTTGTGTGTGCAGCACGCCAATCTATAAATGCGGAGACGAGAATAATATTACAAAAGACTGGGGAACCATAAAGGGACACCAGCGGAGGAAAGGGGCGGTAGCCTGGAACCTGATCAGGGTACAGGCTAGACAGCGCGTGTCAGAAGAACCGATGACGCAGTCAACAGGAAGCTGACATAGTACTGTCAGGACCGATAGTTCTAAGGGAGTACACAAGGAGTCACCAAGACATAAAACAAGCGAGAGCACCGCTATTCATGCTGATACAAGTTAAATGTTCCTGATTTGAATTCCTACATGGTTTTTTTTCCAGCAAGCTTGGGCAGACTACTTTGTAAACATGTACTTATCCTTGAACTTGGTTACATGGCTCCAGCCAGCAATTTGGCTGGCTGGACCCCTATACCGGTCCGGCTACTAAGCCCCAGCAAGATTAATGCTCCTGCTTTGAATTGTTACATAGTTTTACAGCAAGCTTGGGAAGACTACTTGGTGAACATGTAACAAGGAAATGTAACAATAACATAAGACCCTTTGCCAACTGGATTTCAAGTCTGAACTTGAGACAGTCAAAGCCATAGACCCCTGTGCCAAGTTAGTATTGCCATGCTTTTCTGAGACCCACTTTTAGGGGGGAAATGACATTTGCCAATACTTAATCTTGCCAATACTTAAGGCGCATACGGGGTACTTACTTGTTACTTTGAAAGCAACAAGGCTACAACATAAGTACATAACTGACCGCCCGTACATAAGCTTATAATTCCAAAAACCAACAGCACAGGGGGCGGTCAATATAGTTACCGCCCCTCCATGGGTAGCGACTTCGGTACAACAGCCGTACTGCCGGATGCGCCAAACGGGTGCGCTAGGGAACCTAAGGGTTCGCCCTACAAAGTGCATTTAGACCGCACCAACTGACGTTTGCAAACGGCAGGCAGCTCGATAAACTCGTAAATACAGTCAACCATTCTCCGACTCGAAGCAAATTTCAGACAAGATGTATCTTCAGTCACGTCACATCGTTTTCCAGGTAGATTTAAGTCAAACTGCGCCCCGAACCACTTGACGTTGGGATTCGACAGTCAAGTCATCCCGAAGGAGACTGCCTGGTCACAGGCGGAGGGTGCATAGCCCCAGTTTATGAGGTAACGCGCAACTGTGTACCAAAGCGCGTTAAACGAGACACACGTTCCGCAAGAATAGCCACGAGGACAGCAACAAGGTTACGCAAATCGCACACCAAACAACCCTAGCTCCCCATCCCCAGCGGATCCCCATACCTAACACGAGGGCAGAAACAAGGTTACACACACCGCGCACCGCACACAAAACAACTCTACTTACCGCCCCTCCATGGTTACAGCGGGCCTACCCATTACCATCCCTAGCCACCAGCGGATCCCTTGGTCCAATTGGTCCAATCCAACACAAATTGAATTGATTTAATTTAATTTAAATTAAAGTATGAGAGACTTACCCAAGCGCAGCAAGGGCTGCATCGTAATGCAATTGAATTACAACAAAATCAAATTAAATTGAAATCAAATTAACTCAAATAAAGTGTGAGAGACTTACCCAAGAGCAACAAGAGCAACATTGTAACGGAATTAAACTCAATTAAATTAACTCATTTAAAGCATGAGAGACTTACCCAAGAGCAATGAGGGCAACATCGTAACGCAATTAAACTGAATTAATTGAATGAAATGAAATTAATTAACTCAAATATAGTGTGACAGACTTACCCAAGAGCAACAAGAGCAACATCGTAACGCAATTAAACTGAATTAATTAAATGAATTGAAAATTAAATTAACTCAAATAAAGTGTGACAGACTTACCCAAGAGCAACAAGAGCAATATCGTAGCACAATTAAACTGAATTAAGTAAATGAAATGAAAATTAAATTAACTCAAATAAAGTATGACAGACTTACGCAAGAGCAACAAGAGCAACATCGTAACGCAAAGCTGCCTCAGCTTCTTCTTGGAATTTACGTGTAGTACTAATATGAATAGTAATGTCTCTCATTATTTCATTGCTTCTTCATAATCAAAATTAATTAATTAAATCAAATAATAATTAAAGTATGAGAGACTTACCCAAGTGCTACTAGGGCAACATCGTAACGCAAAGCTGCCTCAGCTTCTTCTTGGAATTTTCCTAGGTATATGCGGCACGTTTCCACTTGCCATCGGTTTGATTGTGTGTGGAAAGCAACTCCCCTGCAATCAGGCATTGTGGGGTGTGATGCGTGTGGGTGGGTGTGGGTGGGTGGGTGTGGGTGGGTGTGTGGGTGGGGGGGGGGGAGGGGGGGGGGGGGGGGTATATTCGGCATATTTCCACTTGCCATCGGTTTGATTGCGTGTGGAAAGCAACTCCCCTGCAAATATTGCAATCGGGCATTGTGGGGTGTGATGTGGGTGGGTGGGTGTGGGTGTGGGGGGGTGTGGGTGTGGGGGGGTGGGGGGGTGCGGGGGGGGGGGGAGAAGCTGTGTGTGGGAGGGGCTGTGGGCTGTGTGGCGGTTGTGGGGGGTGGCGGATGTGGGGGGTGGCGGGGGTCGGGGTGGGGTGGGGTAGATGTGGGGGTGGCGGGGATGGGGGGTGGGGCTGTCTCCACCTGCCATCGGTTGGATTGTGTGTGTGTGTAGGGTGGGGTGTGTGTGGGGTGTGGGCTGAGTGGTGGGTGGTGTGTCGCTGTTTCAACTTGCAATCGGTCGGATTGTGTGTGGATGGCAACTCCCCTGCAAATATTGCAATCAGGCATCGTGGGGTGTGACGTGGGTGGGGCCAGAAAGTAGTGGGAGTTTCAGAAGTAGTGGAGTAAGTAGCTACTCGTAGCGGAATGAGCTACACAACATTCAACGACATTTACGAAGGATCTTGACCACAACCGCAAACAACTATTGGAGAGACTGAGAGAGACACAGGTGGAACTTGGGGCTTCAGCCTTGGGACCCAGGGGGGTCCAGAGGGGGCTAAAGCGGAAGAAAAAAAAGGTAATGATAACGCCTGGTGGGGCGTGGTGTTAAGGGAACCCGTCGTACGCGTGTGGGGAGCGGTCTCCTACCTCAACTGGACAAGCTACCATCGCGGTTGACGACGACCTGCAGCGCCAAGAGCGACCGAAGGGGGAGCCGAACCCCCGACTCTTCTTTCTCAAGCGATCTGGTCTACCACTAGACCATTGCATATCACTGAAAGGGGCTCAGCTAAAGCGAAAAACACTGGCTACGGGACAGGGTTTGAAACGATGACAGCTGATGATAGACATGGGATGTGTTGAATAGGGCCAATTATGTTTAAACGATGACAGCCATGTGATTTTGATTTTCAAATGTGTGGAATGTGGCAAAAAACGATGACAGCCATGTGATGTGTTGAATAGGGCCAAATACCTAGGGACCGGCATATCATATGATGCTGACCAAAGGCGAGTATGATATCATATGATGCCGGCAGTCTGACTAGGCTAAAGTTACCATTTACCTGCCATTTACATACAATATCATATGATGGAATTTGTATGATATCATATGATATCATACGCGCCTTTGGTCAACATCAAATGATATGCAGTTCCCTAAAAATTTCTTTTTCTTTTTCTTTTTCCAGTCCTATGCTGTCCAACTCATGTTGGTGTCATATGATATCATATTACCGTTTTCTAAAAATACCTGAATGCACTAGTCCTTTTAGACTTTCCAATGGCCCTGAATTGTGCCATTTCTTTTTCCAGTCCTATGCTGTCCAACTCATGTTGGTGTCATATGATATCATATTACCGTTTTCTAAAAAATACCTGAATGCACTAGTCCTTTTAGACTTTCCAATGGCCCTGAATTGTGCCATTTCTTCCTCCAGTCCTATGCTGTCCAACTCATGTCGCAATTTCATGATACCATATTGCCGTTCGCTACAAATACCTGTAAGCACTAGTCCTTTTGGACTTTCCAATGGCCCTGAATTGTGTCATTTCTTCCTCAAGTCCTATGCTGTCCAACTCATGTCGCAATTTCATGATACCATATTGCCGTTCGCTACAAATACCTGTAAGCACTAGTCCTTTTAGACTTTCCAATGGCCCTGAATTGTGCCATCACTTCTTCCAGTCCTATGCTGTCCAACTCATGCTTTTCTTCTTTTGTTAAGCTGAAGTTCATTGACGCCTGCCGTCCCAACTTGTATAAAATCCTTGCAAGCACAACACAGGGGTGTAGCGGGTGTGAGGTGTGTGGTGTGGCGGTGTGGGGTGTGGGGCAGGCATGGGGTGTAGCAGGTGGTGGGTGGTGGGTGGTGGGCATGGGGTGTGGGGTGTGGCGGGCGGCAGGTGGTGGGTGGTGGGCATGGGGTGTATTGGTACTCATTAGATTAGCTAAAGTTCATTGATGAATGGCTCCCTGACTTGCATAAAATCCTTGCAAGCACAACACAGGTGGTGAGTCAGTTATACTTTGACTTGGGCACAACACAGGTGGTGAGTCAGGTATACTTTGACTTGGGCACAACACAGGTGGTGAGTCAGGTATACTTTGACTTGGGTTAGTTAGGTATGCTTTGGCCATGTTGAGTTAGTGGGTTTACATTGACTTTGGTGAGTTAGGTGTAACTTTGGCTGGCTGTATAACTTGGGTGAGACTTGGGTGGGACAGTCAGGTACGCTTTCTATTTATGGAAACACTGGGAAGGTGGCTGAGGCCACATCATCAAGATTACATCCCTCTGCAGATTATCCAAAAACCTCACAAGTATTAGTTGTATAAGTAGTAGTATAGTAGTAGTAGTAGTAGTAGGAGGAGGAGGAGGAGGAGGAGGAGGAGTCCCCGTTTTTGAGGTTTGGGAAAGTTCCCTCTCTGTGTATATTTGGATACTCATGGAATACACATGCATCGCACTGCAAATACAGGGCGTCTTTTGCACGCTCTCCGGCACCCTTTTCGGCACCCCTTTCACCCATAATGCACCTCTTCAAGCCAAATACAAGGCTGTGGATGACCCATGCGGCACCCTATTCGCCCATAATGCATGCACATTTTGAAGCCAAATACAAGGGTGTGGAGGACCCCCAAAATTAGCAGTATCGGGAGGACCAAACTGTACCTGTCAACTGCTTTGGCAGCCTTCACTGAAGTAGAGTGGATGGATGTTGTGAGACGGCCTGCTCGAATGCTTTCAGGGAGGTCGAGTTGATCCTTCTTACAGATTCGCACTTGCCCCCTCCACTTCTCTCGCATTGCTATAACGTTTCTAAACCTAGGAGACCCCATGTTCTAAATGTCCTGTGGGGCCGTTGGGGTTGGAGATAATTCTACACTACCATCGGTAGGATGCGCGGAAAAAGATGTCGACGTTCATGAGGACGGCGGCATGCCAGCGTCGTCACAGAGGTTCGGAGTTACGGAGTGCAGGCGAGCGAATATTTGCTGCTTCTGTGTTCCTGTCTCTAAACCGCGTGCACCCACTAGCTCTGGCCACTCTCCAGGGTACGGGCACAAGGCGTCGGTTTGAAAAGATGTAGTTGACCGCCCACGTAGGCTGAAGGGCGCGCGTTGAGACTTGGGAATCGAGAGGCCGGTTGGCGCTAGTGTTAATTGGGCGGCGTGGGAAGCAACAGTGGGATGGCGATTAGCAGCTCAGTCACCAGACACAAACTTCCATGAACTAAAGGATTAAATGCTCAGGATGCAGGAGGTTCGATAAGGGCTGCGAACGTACGCAACGTCTTAAATGTGGAACTTAGACGTGAATCCAAAAAGTTGGCCCACACCCAGTCAACGCATGTTGGGAAAGTTAGTCCCTTGCAGATTGAAAGAGTTTCGCAGCTGACAAGGGAAAGTCACGACAAGAAAAGAAAATGACCCGGGTGTGGCTGCGCCCCACAGCATGCTGATAGCCTCGCAGCAGAGAGGGGGGGGGGGGGGGGGGGGGGGGGGGGGACACCACGCTTGAGGTACGGTTGTGGTCCCTCTAGTCTGGTGACTGTGGGGCATGGGGGCTGACGAGAGATGGTGGTTGTGGTGGTTGTGGTCGGTTGTGGTCCCTCGATCTGGTTGTGGTTGATCCTCAGGCCGCGTCCTGTATGCCTCGGTGCGGGTAGATGCCAGTATGCCACCCTTACCTGTACTCCGACAGGCCCTTCATATTTCGAGCCCTTGCGCGCTCAAATATTATTTGTTCGCACAACTAGTTGGATCCCCTTGAAAAGCGTAGCTCTAGGCATCGTTCGCCTCAGGGTTTCGCAGGAGGCATCCAGAGGTCGCAGGCTGCATGAAAAATGAAGTGAACCAACATCCTGAACCTGCGTCCGGGACGCAACGGACCCTCCCCATGAGTTCGTTACCGCCCTCAATGTAGGAGAGACTCAAGAGTTACACCGAGTCACTCAAACTCAAAAATTGTCAAAAGGGGGCCGACCAACTAGTGTAACAAAAACGAGTAACCGGATGCAGAGCCATGAAGAACCTAAAGGGTTCGCGTGGAAAGAACCATCTGCGGCAAGCCAACTGTCCATGCAACATGCAACATTCGTGTGCTTTTCCAACCTCTGAATCTGCCAATCTTGCTATTAATAGCATGCCTTAGTACTGATCATTCGTTCTGCAGACCTGCGAAGCTTCAAAATTAATTACTATCAGCCCAAGTGGGTAACACCACCCTGCGAACCTGTGGAGTTTGGACCAGCGCAGCTTTGAGCTACGTGCTCTGACCTAGGGGCCCATCGCCTGCAACCTGCTGGACGTGCTACTTGCGAACGTGGAAATTTAGCATATGCTGACATTCGAACTGCGGAATTGATAACTGGTGCACTTCCGACCCCCGTCTCTGCCAAAGTGACTTGCTATTTATAGCTACCTAAGTACCAATCGTTCCTTCTGCGGAGCTGCGAAGCTACAGTGTTACACAAGAAAGAACTAACTCGCTAACCAAGAAGGTGACACCACCCTGACAAGCTGCAGAGCTTCGACCAACGCAGCTTTCAGATTCGTGCTTCGACCTAGGAGGCAGCGGCGTTGCACAATAGCAGCCACTTGTCTCCATTCTCCATGGCCAGGCGCAACTCTAGGCCCAGCCATTCCAAATCATGGGCAGAGCGGCTGTTGAGACCCTATGCTCACCTATTCTCCCAAAGCACATGCCACATGCGCTCTCAAACTGCGCTACATTCGTGTAATACCCACACAACGCATAACCACCCGGCCAGCCCGGGCCAGCCCAATGCATGCCGACCCACGCTACAGGCATCCACCCCAACACACCCGACCACCCCCTCGCGTCGGGTCAGGCCCAGACCGGCACGGCTCATACTGCGCAGCCCACACATGCAACACCTTCTCAACATCCACTAAAATTAACCCGACCTCTGATTGGTCTCATTTTTTCTGCATCAAATTCTTACAACTAAAGCCAACCTTCATGTATGCTCTGCAAGACAGTAGAGGCACGTTCAATACTGCTTTAAACAGCAACACTGCAAAATGTCCCTTATTTCTTTGTTTGTTACTTTGTTGTTACTTCGTTGTTACTTTGTTACTTTGATTACTTGAAAGCAACAAGGCGACAACATAAGTACATATCTGACCGCCCGTACATAAGCTTATAATTCCAAAAACCAACAGCTCAGGGGGCGGTCAATATAGTTACCGCCCTCAATGTAGGAGAGACTCAAGAGTTACACCGAGTCACTCAAACTCAAAAGGGGGCCGACCATAGCGACACGTGAGTGTAACAAAAACGAGTAACCGGGTGCGGAGTCGTGGGGAACCTAAAGGGTTCGCGTCCGCCGCAAGCCAATTGTCCATGCGACATTCGCGTTTCCGTCCGACCCTGAGCCATCGCCTGCAAACTCCCATCGCGGCTGGACCTGTTACTTGCGCGCAACGTGCAAATTGCGCAAATGCTAACTTTGAACTTCCAACTACGCAACGTGCAAGTTCCAACTACGCAATTCAATTGAACTGGTGCTCTTCCAACCTCTGAATCTGCTAAGGTGACTTGCTAGTAATAGCCTGCCTTAGTACTTCGCTTTCGTCATGCAGACCTGCGAAGCTTCAAAATTAATTACCATCTACCCAAGTGGGTAACACCCCCCTGCGAACCTGTGGAGCTTGGACCAGCGCAGCTTCGACCTTCGTGCTCTGACCTAGGGGGCCATCGCCTGCAACCTGCTGGACGTGCTACTTGCGAACGTGGAAATTGTGCAAATACTGACCTTCGAACTGCGCAATTGAATTGAACTGGTGCTCTTCCAACCTCTGAATCTGCCAATCTTGCTATTAATAGCATACCTCAGTACTGATCATCCGTTCTGCAGACCTGCGAAGCTTCAAAATTAATTACGGATCAGCCCAAGTGGGTAACACCACCCTGCGAACCTGTGGAGTTTGGACCAGCGCAGCTTTGAGCTACGTGCTCTGACCTAGGGGGCCATCGCCTGCAACCTGCTGGACGTGCTACTTGCGAACGTGGAAATTGAGCATATGCTGACCTTCGACCTGCGGAATTGATAACTGGTGCACTTCCGACCCCTGTCTCAGCCAAAGTGACTTGCTATTTATAGCTACCTAAGTACCAATCGTTCCTTCTGCGGAGCTGCGAAGCTACACAAGTAAGAACTAACTCGCTACCCAAGAAGTTGACACTACCCTGAGAAGCTGCAGAGCTTCGACCAACGCAGCTTTCAGATTCGTGCTTCGACCTAGGGGGCAGCGGCGTTGCACAATGGTAGCCACTTATCTCCATTCTCCATGGCCAGGCGCAACTCTAGGCCCAGCCATTCCAAATCATGGGCAGAGCGGCTATTGAGACCCTATGCTCACCCACGGTATTCTCCCAAAGCACATGCCACATGCGCTCCCTAACTGCGCTACTTTCGTGTCATGCCCACACAGCGCATGACCACCCGGCCAGCCCAATGCATGCCGACCCACGCTACAGGCATCCACCCCGACACACACGACCACCCACCCGCGTCGGGTGCAGCCCAGACCTGAACGGCTCATACTGCCCAGCCCACACATGCAACACCTTCTCAAAATCCCCTAAAATTAATCCGACCTCTGGTCGATCTCATTTTTCTGCATCAAATTATTGCAACCAAAGCCAACCTTCATGTATGCTCTGCATGACAGTAAAAGCACGTTCAAGACTGCTTTGAACAGCAACACTGCAAAATGTCCATTGTTTGTTTGTTTGTTACTTTGTTGTTACTTTGTTACTTTGATAACTTGAAAGCAACAAGGCTACAACATAAGTACATATCTGACCGCCCGTACATAAGCTTATAATTCCAAAAACCAACAGCTCAGGGGGCGGTCAATATAGTTACCGCCCTCAATGTAGGAGAGACTCAAGAGTTACACCGAGTCACTCAAACTTAAAAGGGGGCCGACCATAGCGTCACGTGAGTGTAACAAAAACGAGTAACCGGGTGCGGAGTCGTGGGGAACCTAAAAGGTTCGCGTAGAAAGAACCATGCTTCACAAGCCAACTGTCCTTGCAACATGCAACATTCGCGATTCCGTCCGACCCTGAGCCATCGCCTGCAAACTCCCATCGCGGCTGGACCTGCTACTTGCGCGCAACGTGCAAATTGCGCAAATGCTAACTTCAAACCACGCAATTGAATTGAACTGGTGCTCTTCCAACCTCTGAATCTGCCAATCTTGCTATTAATAGCATGCCTCAGTGCTGATCATTCGTTCTGCAGACCTGCGAAGCTTCAAAATTAATTACTATCAGCCCAAGTGGGTAACACCACCCTGCGAACCTGTGGAGCTTGGACCAGCGCAGCTTTGAGCTACGTGCTCTGACCTAGGGGGCCATCGCCTGCAACCTGCTGGACGTGCTACTTGCGAACGTGGAAATTGAGCATATGCTGACCTTCGAACTGCGGAATTGATAACTGGTGCACTTCCGACCCCTGTCTCAGCCAAAGTGACTTGCTATTTATAGCTACCTAAGTACCAATCGTTCCTTCTGCGGAGCTGCGAAGCTACACAAGTAAGAACTAACTCGCTACCCAAGAAGTTGACACTACCCTGAGAAGCTGCAGAGCTTCGACCAACGCAGCTTTCAGATTCGTGCTTCGACCTAGGGGGCAGCGGCGTTGCACAATGGTAGCCACTTATCTCCATTCTCCATGGCCAGGCGCAACTCTAGGCCCAGCCATTCCAAATCATGGGCAGAGCGGCTATTGAGACCCTATGCTCACCCACGGTATTCTCCCAAAGCACATGCCACATGCGCTCCCAAACTGCGCTACATTCGTGTCATACCCGCACAACGCATGACCACCCGGCCAGCCCGATGCATGCCGACCCACGCTACAGGCATCCACCCCAACACACCCGACCACCCCCTCGCGTCGGGTGCAGCCCAGGCCGGAACGGCTCATACTGCCCAGCCCACACATGCAACACCTTCTCAACATCCCCTGAAATTAACCCGACCTCCGATTGGTCTCATTTTTTCTGCATCAAATTATTACAACTAATGCCAACCTTCATATAGGCTCTGCATGACAGTAGAGGCACGTTCAATACTGCTTTAAACAGCAACACTGCAAAATGTCCCTTACTTGTTTGTTTGTTACCGTATGCGCCTTAAGTATTGGCAAACGGTTTGGCAAACGACCCTTTGCCAAACCGGGTTAGGGGTCCAGCTTGGGACCACCCCAGGCAGTTGGCCTTTGCCAAGTTACGGTTACCATGGTACTATGTCTACTAAGCCCTAGCAAGTTAAATGTTCCTGATTTGAATTCCTACATGGGTTTTTTTCCAGCAAGCTTGGGCAGACTACTACGTAAACATGTACTTATCCTTGAACTTGGTTACATGGCTCCTGCCAGCAATTTTGCTGGCTGGACCCCTATACCGGTCAGGCTTCTAAGCCCCAGCAAGATTAATGCTCCTGCTTTGAATTGTTACATAGTTTTACAGCAAGCTTGGGAAGACTACTTGGTGAACATGTAACAAGGAAATGTAACAATAACATAAGACCCTTTGCCAACTGGATTTCAAGTCTGAACTTGAGACAGTCAAAGCCATAGACCCCTGTGCCAAGTTAGTATTGCCATGCTTTTCTGAGACCCACTTTTAGGGGGGAAATGACATTTGCCAATACTTAATCTTGCCAATACTTAAGGCGCATACGGGGTACTTACTTGTTACTTTGAAAGCAACAAGGCTACAACATAAGTACATAACTGACCGCCCGTACATAAGCTTATAATTCCAAAAACCAACAGCACAGGGGGCGGTCAATATAGTTACCGCCCCTCCGTGGGTAGCGACTTCGGTACAACAGCCGTACTGCCGGATGCGCCAAACGGGTGCGCTAGGGAACCTAAGGGTTCGCCCTACAAAGTGCATTTAGACCGCACCAACTGACGTTTGCAAACGGCAGGCAGCTCGATAAACTCGTAAATACAGTCAACCATTCTCCGACTCGAAGCAAATTTCAGACAAGATGTATCTTCAGTCACGTCACATCGTTTTCCAGGTAGATTTAAGTCAAACTGCGCCCCGAACCACTTGACGTTGGGATTCGACAGTCAAGTCATCCCGAAGGAGACTGCCTGGTCACAGGCGGAGGGTGCATAGCCCCAGTTTATGAGGTAACGCGCAACTGTGTACCAAAGCGCGTTAAACGAGACACACGTTCCGCAAGAATAGCCACGAGGACAGCAACAAGGTTACGCAAATCGCACACCAAACAACCCTAGCTCCCCATCCCCAGCGGATCCCCATACCTAACACGAGGGCAGAAACAAGGTTACACACACCGCGCACCGCACACAAAACAACCCTACTTACCGCCCCTCCATGGTTACAGCGGGCCTACCCATTACCATCCCTAGCCACCAGCGGATCCCTTGGTCCGATTGGTCCAATCCAACACAAGGGCGGTCACGCCCTTGTTGTTTTTGGCGGAGCCCCCTCTTCAATGGGCGGAAGCCCCCAGGGTCATGACCCAATTGTCCGCCTGTGTGACCGACCGACCGTCTGACCGAGACGAAGCTTGACACGTCAGCCAACGGGATCGTAACTAACTCGCTTCCGTTGACAACTGTCGCTCCTTCGCGAAGACTCTCCGCCATTTTTAGCGTCACTGGCGACGCTGCATAGAACTTGTTATCACATTCGTGAAGTTTACACTTTTTGTTTACAGTTGGATTTCCCCCTGGCTCAACGCAGACGGTGAGTTCCGATAGGAGGATGCAGGGAGGATGCTATATCATGGACAGTGTACCTGATTAGCTCGGGACCAGGAGGCCGGAGGGTTCAAGTTTCTAGAATATGCCGAGTTGTGTATAAGCAGCTGGGTAAGCTGCTCTAGACCTATGTTACATCGATTCTACCCTTTCGCCTTGTTACAATCAGGGTACTTCCATTGACCAAATTGGCCAACGCTGTAGCGCACTTGAAAAATAGTAGGGGGTACTGGCGGGTCCCCTGGAGGTCGCCCCTCGGGGTGGTGTACGGAAAACGATGGCTTCTTCGAACGTAGTTCAGTTGTCTAAAATTGTTACATTTGTTTTGAACATTGAAAAATATGTAAAAGTTATCCATCCCAAGGGAGTTCCAAGGTGAACGAAGTGCAGTGCGATGCTTTTGCAAATTGCAATTGCCAAGAACTGTGTACAGTTGTCTATTTACACGTACAGTTTTCATACTGAAAATAAGTATTAATTAGCAAAGCAAGAAAAAATGAGATGACATCCTCAGGGGCCACACCGATACTTCCAAGATCAATGTTTGATTTATCCTATGTACATGTTCATGTATGGAGGGGAAAAAGGCTTTTCAGTGCAGCACAGCGCAGTTCGGTGAAGTTCAAAATGGCACCTCACTACACATCTGCCTCCACACCTACACGTAGTCAAAATCTATCCAACTCCAGTAACCTCAACAAATGACAATCAGGACAATGACAGGGTAAATTGTTATTCAGACCTCGTAGGCACCACTCTTGGACCGTCTTGCCAAAATGTGGTGTTCAATCTTGCCATAATTCGGTGAATCCAAACCACTCAATATTCCTATATGAACTACCTGAGAGGTAGTTATCACTAAAGATGAAAGCAAAATCAACCATAAGTATCCCGCGCAACAGTCTAATATGACTGCACACCCATTCACCATCTTCACACGATTGGAGTTGTACGTCACTGATGGTCATGCAAGGGGCAGTAGACCCAAAGACTGCACATCATGTACTTAAGGGAAAGGGTCGAAAAAGGTGAAGCTTGCATGGGAATCATGTGTGTATTTGAAACGAATGTGGGTCAACAAGGTGAATCTTGCATGGGAATCATTTGTGTATGTGAAATGAATGCATAGTGCAGCGTGAGCTCCAAACCAAACCCACCAACCCACATGTAATAACTTAGCTCTCACGCACACAACACGAGGGTGTTTCATTTCTTATTAAAATACAGGTGGTACATACACTCCTAAGTGACCAAATAGTGAAATAGTACAAACACACATCTGCAAGAAAACAGTAAAATAAACAGAATTTTGTTTTTGCAGTGCTGGGGTGTTGTACTGTTGTGGATGTAGAGTGCTGCTGCGACACACACTAAATTGCCAAGACATGAGTCAGGCAGTTGCTGACTGCGGTACTCTGTAGTCTGCTCGGCTGCTTCAGCAAGCATGCATATAGAATGAGGTTACCTTCGCAGCTGGAAGCAACGATGGCACACAAAGTTGCGCAGCAGTGGTATTGATACGCCTATGCCAGGCTGGGGCACGCAGTGTTGCGTACAGCTAATCGCGAGCAGAACGCCGAGAGCTCCTGCAAGAGTTCCGGATCTCACTCAATTATGTAGGTTGAAGATAAGGATACAGTTAGCGCGTGGCTGATTTTATTGTCCCGAGCAGGAGCCTTTCCGAATTCTGGCGATTTAAGCTGTCCGAATTCCGGCGGTTGCTGAAGCGCCGTTTGCCCAATCGTAGTGGTCGCATCGTAATTGGCGATGCGGCTGCTGCGGCTGCTGCTGTTGTTGGCTGGATTTCCAGCGGGGAGACAGATGTTGCGTATTGGACCACTATGCAAACTGCTTTGCACGTATTTCGCTGCAAAACATTCGTATACAGGGATAGCAACTGTTCATCGACGACAGAGAAGTTACAAAGGTGAAGGAGAAGAACGATAGAATCGAGCACAAGTCGCTAAGACTTCAGAGTACTGATTTGACCGGATTCTTTGACCGGCTTTCTTGGGAAAATGTGAAGATTTGAGGATTTGAGGATTTGAAAAAACAGCACGCTTTCGCGTAGGTTTCGCATAGGTCTGTCCCCCTAGGGGGGGCGACCAACTAAAAGCTGCGCTTTGTAGTGCCAAAAGCGCAAAAATTGCTTGCTGCGCCCACAGGGGTTGCAAAAAACTGCGTGGAACGCGCGGTAGGGCTCAAAAAGGCAGTTACACGGATATAACAATTTCAATTTCAATCTCAATAAGGCAGCGCGACAGCACACGCGCTTGGAAGTACCCTGGTTGCAATTGTCCCTTTCCTGGACCGGCTATTAATACAGACCGTGAGGGCCCCCCCCCCCCCCCATTATTCGAACCAGACATGGTACTACGTAACTTCTACATGGTTTCCGTGATCTC
>JACBWV010000765.1:1122386-1178447 GCA_013435795.1 Chlamydomonas sp. ICE-L
CTCACTTCGTTACACCCTATACTGTTGCCACACCTCCCCCACCCGCATCAACCACCAACCAACAGACCTTCCCCCACTCAGGCTCACTTCGTTACACCCTATACTATTGCCACACCTCCCCCACCCGTATCAACCACCAACCAACAGACCCTTCCCCCACTCAGGCCTCACTTGGCTACACCCTATACTATTGCCACACCTCCCCCACCCGTATCAACCACCAACCAACAGACCTTCCCCCACTCAGACTCACTTTGCTACACCCTATACTATTGCCACACCTCCCCCACCCATATCCTCCTTAGTACCCTCCATGTTCACACAGTAACCGTCCTGAGAATGGAAGATTGGATGCTGGAAGGAGATGAAAAAAAGAGGATACACTGCTTTAATATATAAACAAATTGTTGACCGCTATGGAGCTGCCCCCCCCCCCCCCCCCCCCCCCCCCCCCCACACACACACACCTTCTTTACCAAATTGAAGTTCCTGCCGCCATGAGCAACAACAGCACCAGCACCAAGCTACAGCTACCTACACCTACCACAACATCTACACCTACCTACGTCGACACCTTCACCTTAACATACAACTCCTTCCGACTTCAACACCAACACCAACAATTTAAGGTGTCACCAAGCAACAGCACCAAGTTACACCTACCACAACATCTACACCTATGCCTTACCCTGCAACTCCTTCCAACTTCGAAGAACATGACGGTGTTGTTGGTGTTGGTGTTCTGAACCCCTCCTACCAGCTCAGGCATTCCCATTGCACTGCACAACGCAATGTCGTCCTTCTTTCCCAAAATTGAAGCTACCACCAGGGGCTGCACCAGCACCAAACTACAACTGCCAGAACACCTAAATCTGCAACTCCTTACAACTTCGAAGAACATCGTGTTGGTGTTCTGAACCCCTATTATCTGTACTCCCATAGCACTGCACATCGTGTTGTCGTCCTTCTTACCCACCAACAATTGAAGTTGCCACCAGGGACGGCACCAGCACCAGCACCAAACTACACCTACCACAACACCTAATCCTGCAACTCCTTTTAACTGCGAAAAACATTGTGTTGGTGTCCCAAACACCTAATACCTGCATTCCAAATGCACTGTACAACGCAATGTCCTCCTTCCTACCCAAATTGAGGTTGCCACCAGGAACAAAAGCAGCACCAAACTACACTTACCGCAACACCATAACCTGCAACTCTTTTTTTCAACTATGAAAAACATGGTAACATTGTGTTGGTGCTCTGAACCCCTCATACCTGCATCCCCATAGCACTGTACTGCATAGTGTTGTCGTCCTTCTTTCCCACATTGAAGTTGCCACCAGGGGCGGCACCGGAGGACCCGTCGTCGTAGCCTCCACCACCAGAGTAGCCACCCAGCAACGCATTTCCGGCGCTTGCATTAGCTCCGTACCCAGCAGAAGCGGTGCCGGCCTGCGCACTCACACCACCCACTCCCCCAACAGAGCTCTGGTTGGCCGCAGGGTTACTGGAGTAGCCGGAGTAGTTTCCAGCACGTCCACCAGCTCCGGAACCGTATGCGTTGCTGGCGGCTGAGGGAGCCACAGAGTAGCTGGATCCTGGCTGGGGTGCAAACCCGCCACCAGGCTGCTGCAGAAAGGGCAGCAAGGGATGTGGGAAGATTGTGGGTGATTGTGGTGAAGATTGTGGGTGTGTGAGGTGAGACCATGGTGGGTTTGTCAGTTCATGGTGAGAGGGAAGGTTGAGGTGGGTGGGCAGATCATGGTGGATGGGAAGGTCATGGTGGATGGGAAGGTCGTGGTGGATGGGAAGGTCATGGTGGATAGGAAGGTCATGGTGGGTGGGAAGGTCATGGTGGATGGGAAGGTCATGGTGGGTGGGAAGAATGTGGTGGGTGAGCAGATCATGGTGGATGGGAAGGTCATGGTGGGTGGGAAGATTGTGGTGGGTGGGAAGGTCACGGTGGGTGGTCAGGTCATGGTGGATGGGAAGGTCATGGTGGGTGGGAAGGTCATGGTGGATGGGAAGGTTGAGGTGGGTGGGCAGATCATGGTGGGTGGGAAGGTCATGGTGGGTGGGAAGATTGTGGAGGGTGAGCAGATTGTGGTGGGTTTGCCAGATCATAGTGGGTTTGTCAGATCATGGTGGGTGGTCAGATCTTGTGGATGGGAAGGTCATGGTGGGTGGGAAGATTGTGGTTGGTGGTTAGATTGTGGTGGGTCGGAAGATTGTGGTGGGTGCGCAGATCATGGTGGGTGCGCAGATCATGGTGGGTGATAGATCATGGTGGGTTCGACAGATCAAGGTGAGCGGGGAGATCATGGTGGGTGGGCAGATCATGGTGGGTGGGCAGATCATGGTGGGTGGTCAGATCATGGTTGGTGGACATATTGTGGTGGGTGCGCAGATCATGGTGAGTGGGCAGATTGTGGTGGGTGATATATCAAAGTGGGTGGCGGATCATGGTGGGTTCCACAGATCAAGGTGAGCGGGGAGATCAAGGAGGGTTTGTCAGATCATGGTGGGTGGGCAGATCATGGTGGGTGGGCAGATTGTGGTGGGTGATAGACCATGTTGGGTGGGCAGATCATGTTGGGTGGGCAGATCATGTTGGGTGTGTAGATCATGTTGGGTGGGAAGATTTTGGGTGATAGATCATGGTGGGTGGGCAGATGGGGTGGATGTGCAGATTGTGGTGGGTGATTGATCATGGTGGGTTTGTCAGATCATGGAGGGTGGGCAGCTTATGGTGGGTGGGCAGATCATGGTGGGTGGCGAATCATGGTGGGTTAGACAGATCAAGGTGAGCGGGGAGATCATGGAGGGTTTGTCAGATCGTGATGGGTGGCGGATCATGGTGGGTTTGTCAGATCATGTTGGGTGGGCAAAGATAAATTGGATTGATTAGATTAGATTAGATTAGATTAGATTGTCATAAGTGATAGATCATGGTTGGTGGCAGAGGAAATAGGCTATCAAGCATTCAAGATAGGTGGCCACCAGGGGCAAAGCCAGCACCAAACTACACATAAATCTTGAACGCCTTACAACTCAGGAATTCAGGCAATAAAGTTGCTACACAATGCGAGGTGTTCACCTGGTAGGAGGGATAGGCGTAGTTGTACATCTGCTGGTTGTACATTGGGTTCACGTTATGGTACTGATGAGGGTAGCCCTGCATACCGTACTGCACAACCCCGTACGGCATACCAGGGGGCATGCCAGCGGGTGCAGTACCATACTGCGCCATGTGGGGCTGGGCGGCGGGCACGTGGGGGGCCTGGGCAGGCTGTGAGGTAGCAGTAGCTGGCTCTGGGGCCGCCTGCTGTCCCTGCCTGCCCTGGGGCAGACCCTGCTGGGCGCCCAGGGCTCCGTGGTGGTGCGACTGGGACTGACCTAGAGAGTGGGACTGGGCCTGAGTCTGGGCCTGGGCCTGATGGGAGCCAGGCTGGGTGGGGGCCTGTGAGCCTTGGCCCTGCTGGGGCACAGCATGGGAGCTGTGCTGGTTGTAAGAGCCACTGCTGTACTTACTGCTGGGGGGGTTGTAGGTAGATGACGTGACAGCTGTGGCAGCAGGCTGCTGCAGCTGCTGCTGCTGCTGGCTTTGCTGCTGCTGCTGCTGAGGGGCAGGGGCGGTGTAGAGGGATGCGCCGGACTGGGCGTTGCCATATGAGCCATATCCTCCAGGTTGCTTCATTGAGTCCTGGCCGTAGGAGGCAAAGGTATCGCTGCCGTAGTTAGCACCACCAGTGGTGGGCTGGGAGGAGCTGTAGCTAGCAACACCAGCAGTGGACTGGGTGGTGCTGTAGTTAGCACCACCAGCGGTGGACTGGGTGGTGGTCTCAGGGGCGGCAGGCTGTTGATGAGTGCTCTGCTGGGTGGCTTGCTGGGGAGACTGCTGGGTGGACTGCTGCTGGGGAGGGTTCATAGCTCCAAAGCCAGAGCCACCAAAGCTGTTGAAGGCTGCAGCTGCAGGAGAGGGGGCCTGGCCAAAGTTGCTGTAGTTGGAGGCGGCCTGCTGAGTGGGCTGGGCGCTTGGCTGGACAGCAGGCGTGGTGGCGGCGGGGGCAGGGGGTGCTTGGGAGGCGGAGACAGAGGGGGTGGGGGCTGCAGCCACAGGGGCAGTGGCGGCAGGTGCTGGAGTCACCGAATCTCCGTTGCTGTTCAACATGTAAGTTCCGTAGTTGGTGGGCTTGTATGCCTCAGTGGGAGCGGAGGCAGCGGGGGCAGAAACAGCAGGGGCGGAGGCAGGTGGCTCAGCTGGGGTCTGCTGCTGCTGCAGGCCAAGATCATTGCTGTAAGAAGATCCAAATGTGGAGCCGAAGTCACCCAAGCCCTGACCACCAAGTCCAAAGCTGCCAAAGGTGAGCTGTAGGGCCTCAGCCTCAGCAGTAGACTTGGGGCCTGACGTAGCATCCTGGGTACCACCATAGGCACCATAGGATCCTGTAGCTGCAGGGTCTGACACTGCATTATCTGAGGGTCCGAGGGTCTCCTCATGCACGGCTGGGGCAGCTTCGTGATAGGAATCAGCAGGGGCATCCCAGTCGGCTCCGCCAGAGGGTGTGGCCTCGTAAACCTGGTCCTCGGTAAATGAGGCAGAGGGATCAACAGGGGTTGGCTCAGGCACAGGGGGGGGGGCAGGGGCAGGGGGAGGGGCTTTGTTCTTCTCTTTCAAAATTTCGGCAAGTGTCTTCTTCCCACCGCTGCCGGCAGCACCCTTGGCACCCCAGGCACTGCCAGCAGCGGGGGCAGGAGTAGGAGCAGGAGCAGCGTCAGATTCAGCGGAGGCTCCCCAGCCTCCCGCAGCAGGGGCAGGCGAAGCAGGAGCGGGTGCGATCCCGGCGTCCCCCCAGCCAGATCCAGCAGCAGAAGCTGAGGCATTCGTAGAGGGCACTGCTCCCCAGCCATTGTCAGTCACAGCAGGAGGGTTGTATGCAGCTGCATCAGAATTAGTATAAGTGTCAGCAGCAGGTGGGGCTCCGTAAGAGCCTTGTACAGAAGGGCCGGAGCTTCGTCCACGGCCTCCATAGGGGCTAGGAGAAGCAGTGCCTCGACCAGATCCAGCATACGAGCGTCCACCCAGGCCACCTCCACCTCCACCTCGTTCACCTCCGTACGCACCACCACCCCCTCGGCCAGATCCACCGCGCCCAGGACCGCTATCTCTGCGACCTGAACCTCCCATTCGATCCCGATCACGAGGAGCATCTCGGCCAGGGGCAGGTTTTTCTTTCTTATTTTTGTGGGTCGCGACGGCTTGGAAGGGTGTCTCAATCAGCGCTGCTGTAGCTGCATTAGCATCCCCATTGCTAAGCGATAGCATGGCCTTCACATCCTCCTCGGAAGCGCCTGTCGCCTCCTGGATGGCCTTGATAATCTTGGATCCCGCCTCCTTCGACATTATTCTTGAACTACGAAACAAGTATCTATTTATATATTTACCTAGAGTTCATGCAGAAAGGGGATCAGAAAATTAGGACTCTAGGGGCAATGAGCAGTCGGAGCGAAAGCAGTTTGTTACCTTGGCGGGGACAGTTTGGGGAGGAGAGGGCTTGCCACTTTTGGCTTCGCCACGTCACTCGGCACTACGACTACAAGTTTTGGGGAAGATAGGGCCCCGTATTGGCTCTCAACCTGCACTACTACTCAGACTCAGAGGCAGGGTACTTCAAAGGACCCCCAGCTCGGCTGCCTGAGACGCAACCAATTCTTTAGCCTGCGTCCTGCGACGGAGCCTTCCTTCTGGTCATCGGACCCTCCCCACGTTGCTTCCTGCGACGCAACGGACCCTTCGACGTTGTGTCTGCGACGGAGGACGCAGCGTCCTGAACAGCCCTGCTCGTGCTGCTAGCTGATCAATTCGAAACACTTCGGCCCAATGACCTTGTATTATTCCAGTCCAGTGCCAGGGAGAAGTCAAATAAGAAGGGTAAACATGGGTGATGATGATAGCATAAACATTTACGACCAGCTTTCTGATCAGACAAATTGTATTTTACCCAGACTGAGGTGGATAACGATCCTCACGTTCCCTTACCGATCGACTCTCGGGACGTCGGAAGCATGCATGCGGTCGACCCAAAACCAAAGTGCAAATCAGCTATATTGGGAAATCTCCCTCGTAGGAAGGGGACCTGGCCGGGCAGGACATGCACCCGCGCGCGTGCACGCGTGCACACCGATAGCTATCGCGATAGTGGGCGTCGGTCTTTCGAAGAGGGGTGAAGTGTGACGGATAACGATCCTCACGTTCCCCTATCGATCACCATGTTTTCCCCATCGGTTACACAGACTTTGGGGCAGCTGCAAACGCAAAAGTATAGGATAGTGTTGATGATTGAACAGTAATATATTATAGATCATGCCAATTATTGAAGAATCGCAGATTTATAAGTAGATCGCTGTTACTTCAAGTATTGAGATTTATGATAAATTGATGATGATTAAATATGATATCAAAAATGATTATCACTGACAGTATCAAGAACTCAAGTCCCCCATCGATGAAACGATTGTTTGAGGTTCAGTTCATCAGTGTTTTTTTCGTTGTAGCACCTCCTAATATAATGGTTGGGCAAGTCCATTTCGCATATTTGAGTAACCCTGTCCTGGACTGTATGTGACAACAGACAAACAATAATATACCGTGCTAGAAATACACTATATTCTTCATGTATAATTATCCTCCCCACTAACGGTACATGATATCAATATGGCATTATGTAGGTGCGTATGAGGTTCATAGGGTGGGCATGCAGGGCAGGTCATTAACTCAAAATCAGAACCCTAAGTAATGTAATGTAATGTAATGTAATGTAATGTAATGTAATGTAATGTAATGTAATGTAATGTAATGTAATGTAATGTAATGTAATGTAATGTAATGTAATGTAATGTAATGTAATGTAATGTAATGTAATGTAATGCAGTGTCATGCAGTGTCATGTAATGTAATGTAATGTAATGTAATGTAATGTAATGTAATGTAATGTAATGACGTGCTGTGCTGTGCTGTGCTGTGCTGTGCTGTGCTGTGCTGTGCTGTGCTGTGCTGTGCTGTAATGTAATGTGCTGTAATGTGCTGTAATGTGCTGTAATGCAATGTAATTTAATGTAATTTAATGTAATTTAATGTAATGTAATGTAATTTAATGTAATGTAATGTAATGTAATGTAATGTAATGTGATGTGATGTGATGTGATGTGATGTGATGTGATGTGATGTAATGTAATGTGATGTAATGAAATGAAATGAAATGAAATGTAATGTAATGTAATGTAATGTAATGTAATGTAATGTAATGTATCGTAACGTATTTTTGCCCAGAAAGTTCCTGGTTCTTTTTTCGCCTGAAGTTTCCTGGGCTAATTTATTACCGTGGTTAGTAGCCACGTCAGTCTCGGAAATGTCGAGTTTTGAATAGTCGTGCCTTCTGTACTTCACTCCGTAACCGTACCTCGCTCGGATATGAGATACAATAAAATGCTGAGAGGTGGCGTTTCGTCCATAAATACCGGTAAGCTTCAAACATGAGTTATTAACTAGGGAGCCTGTTGCTTCCTAGTTCAGAACTCCAGGTAGATGATGATTCCCACCATCATATATCTGAAGTACTAAACTAGGAAACAACAGGCTTCCTATATTTCTGAGCTAGGTACCGGCCATTTGCCAATTCCTAGTGAACTGGGTATACGGTATTCACCGTGGCTTCAGTGAGTATTGCATTTGGGGACTTGGAATTGGAAGACTGTGAGCAACCCAGAGTTGGCTGCAAAACCATGTAACAATCCAATCCAATCCTAGGACCTGGAGAACTTAGTATGCTCTTTGGCTTTCATGGGTATCACACCGGGGGACTTGGAATTGAAAGACGGTGAGCAACCCAGGGTCGGTTGATATCAGCTTGAATACACTCCAGAGAGTGGACAGAGATGCTTGCGTGAAGCAGACGCGCCAATCTATACACGGAGACGAGAATAACGTTACAAGCACAGGAGACCCATTAAGGGGCACCAGTGGTTAAAGGGGCGGCAGCCTGGAACCTAACAGGGTACAGGCCAGACCGGTGACGCAGCCAACAGGAAGCTGTCACTGAGTCACTCAAGGATGACTCAGTCTACGGGAAGCTGTCACTACGGGAAGCTGGCACAGTACTGGCAGAGCCGATAGTTCTAAGGAAGTACATAAGTAGTCACCAAGTCATAAAACGCGTGAGAGCACTGCAATTCATGCTGACACTCCACCTATGACACAGGTGACATACAATACTACTTCTCCACCTATGGCACTGGGGACATAGAACTATATGTAACAGATTAAAAAAATCAAAGAACTCCGAAAAATCGAGAGAACTTGAAATGAAACCCAAAGGGTTAAAGGAAGGAAAGAAACAAGGCAAAAACAAAAGTTTGCCAAGGTAGAAAAGGATGAAAAACCGAATATCAAACTTGGGGAACAACGGTATAGAAAACCCGATACGGGAATAGGAACCTAACGCCAAACAATGATAACCAAAGAGACAGATTGAAATATCGTGTGAGAGCAGCACACGAGAGAATCAAAGCCTAAAGGACGCAGACAAGAGGACACTAAAGTCCACTATGGAAAAAATAAAGTCGATGGAAAAATCCACAACCTTAAAAACTATTCTTAGCATAGAATTCATGACTAGGTTGGGATGAAAAAACCATGATGAACTGGTTTCTTACTCAAAGATGGAAGTAAGAAGAGTTATGAAAGTTAATTATCATAAATCCCCAGTTACGGCACTAACGAAAACATTCTAGGAGGTGGGTATCGCACCGCAAAGAACTCATGCACTCAAGACACACCAAGCGCCTAACCACAAGCAAACCAAACCTGCAGTAACCGAAAAAACCCAAAGGATGCGAAGATAAAATTGTCAATAAACTCGTAACCAACAAAGGAAACACAGTTCAATGAACAATAGAAGGGTAGATGTACAACCATAGTACATAAAACCTATTGTCCACTTGAAAAATAGTAAACGCATAAAAAGGACTTTAAAGAATTTACTGCAAAGGATGGACTGAAAGGGCGCTTGAAATACACTTGGAAAACAAGAAAGAGGTGAGCGGCGGTACATCTGCAAGTACAACTGCAAGATTACCCAGCCCACCAATTCACAGTAAAATCCGAAGGGAAGCAACTACTACACTCCACAAAAATTTCTAATCACTGGAGGGGCTGGTTATCTAAAAACTGTGTGGAGTAAAAAGAAATAGCTAATCTATGATGAGCTCCACCGATTGAACCATCTGCCTATGGAATTAAGAGACAGAAACCATCAAGACGCTATAACGGTGGTTTGAATTAATGACCACCTTCCACCAAAACCAAGAAAGACAGCCGAAAGGAAGCTGCCTAAACAAAGCGTCGTAATGCTCCACCAATCTAGACTACCCTATAAGACAGTCTAGGCGGTGCTAAGGAATAGGCACCCACACATAGGGCCATGTTAACCTACGTATGAGAACCAGCAGCACCTAAAACAATGAATCCTGGGTTGACTGTAACACCCCAGCCATACGCAGTATCAAGCTAGACCAGCGTTCAAGATCATCACTTACACGTTCGGTAACGGCTACATCATCACATGGGCTTGACCCGAATAATCCACCAGGGATGACAGGAGGCAAAGGGATTAACGACACCTGCGAGCCATCCGAGGTGATCGGAAGACAGTTTAGACTAACTGGAGCTAGAGAGTACATCACTACTCACTACTAACTGGCGCAACATCGGAACCCAAACATAATAACCCTTACTCACCAGGGAATACCCAACCAGTCTACCAAATAATGCCTTTTTAACTAGCTTGCTGCGTTACTTCCCAATACTAAGGTGACATAGCAAGGGCAACCAAACAAACGCAACAACGACACATCAGGTGCAACCCCAAAGAACAGCTCCAAAGGAGTCTTGTCTCCCTAGTGGTACAGCCGATTGCGAAGATAACACACTAGCACTCTGCTGAGCAGTGTCACCATCAACAACTCATGACTGCCACAACTAATCGAGATCAACCATGCCTCTATACCACTTAACTAAAAATTCCTAAGCCCTATCAGAACTCAAACACTTGAAACCCAAACTCACGTAGCTGATGCATACACCTAAAGAGGGAACCAGGGGCACGGTAAGACAAAGTAGCGACCTCTGTCGAACCACGGAACGCACCCAGGGGTCCCAAGGATCCTAAGGGAGAAAAAATATCCACCAAGATATCATGCCAAAGAACCTCCACGGCCGCTGGACTAGGGCCAGGACGGCGTCCACTTCGGCCTTTAGCATGGGCGAAGTCCGGCGCTGCGAGACCTGGGATCACAGAAGGTGGGGAAGCGTTCGGGCGAAGTCGAGATTTGAGGTATGGGAAAAAGGAGACGAGAATGACAGTGCAGCAAGTCGCACCTGGTGCAGAAAATCGCACCAATGGCAGAAAATCGCCAATCGCAAGGGCAGAATTCGAAAATTTATCGCTAGGATGCGAAAAGCAGAGCAGAGCCGAGGCATGTAAAGGTCCTAATATCCCGCCGTCGATGATCAGTCAATCCCAAGTCCCCCCCTCTATCGCTCGACTCACCCGGTTGGGGGGTAGAGGGAGCAGCACCCGTAGTGGTGCTGACCATACCCCCCTGCTTCCTACCACCTCCAGAATCTCCAGGGCCAGACGCGTAGGTCGTCCTCCTCTGGCGAACCCTACGGCAGTGCCGGCGATCCGCCAGCTTGATCGAAAAATTTCTCCAGAAGGTAGCACAGAGCCACTAGAGCGCAAGCTCATGCCAGTAGCCGACCGTCGGCTGGGCAAAGCTAAGGGGGCACAGACGACGTAGACATCAGCAGGGAGCTCGGTCGGCTTGGCAACCTCCGGTAAGCAGGCAGAGCCTCAAACACCGGATATATGATAGCGACGTCAAGGACGCGAGCAGACGAAGACAGGGTTTCTCCACCGATGTCCAGGCTAGTCGCCGACTTGAGTCTGCACGTCACAGTCATGTACGACAGACGGGAGGAGGCGACAGACGGCAGGGGAGGAAAAGGAAGAGAAGATGGAGGAATGACTGGGGGGGGTGGCTTCCACGATGGCGGAAGGATCCTCATGACCGTTAGCAGAGGCCGCTGGTCGCGCAATCGTCTAGCCAATTTGTCGTCATGTCAGGACTTCGGAACTTCCAGAATGAAGCTCGTTGAAGCCAAGTAGAGGACGACGCATAAGATGCATTTCAAAGCAGTGGTACCACGATGGACCCAATGACCTATCAGCTTGAATACACTCCAGAGAGTGGACAGGGATGCTTGCGTGAAGCAGACGCGCCAATCTATACACGGAAACGAGAATAACGTTACAAGCACAGGAGACCCATTAACAGCCTGTTTCCATAAGACCAGGTTACGGTTATGGATAACCCCGCAAACTGTAGTGCGGCAGTACTCGTAACCCGTGTTCTAGCCAGCTTCCTGTCGCGTAACCCCGCTGTACAATTTAGTGTTTCCGATTGTCCCTGAAATCTGGGTTATGGGAAGACCTGGGTTATGTGGCCCACCACATGCTCCGTAGGCGATGCCATACTATGGAGATATACAATATTGATATTCTCACCCACCTGTTTGATTCTCTTGTACAACCTATCCTGAATTTTGGCTGTGAGGTGTGGGCTCCTTCTATTCTGAACAACACACTTATCTCAAATGACCATGCTTGTGAGAAATGGCATAGAGGTATACTTAAACAAATGTTGGGTGTTTGCCAATCTACTACATCTAATATTATCATGGAAGAGCTGGGTAGAACCCCGTTGTGTTTTGCTTGGCTTAAACAAGCTTTGCGCTTCTGGAACAAGACCATACATAAAGAACCTGAGGATCTCATTAGAATGGCTCTTGAGGAATCTTTTGACTCCAACACTGGCTGGGTTCATGACTTGCGTTGTGCTCTCCACAAGCTAGGATCCAGTAAAAACATCAACATTTTGGAGGCTGTCGATGTCGAAGGTATTATGTCTGAAGTTTTTGAGTCATGGAGGTTTAAGTACCCAAGTGACACCAATGCAGTTAGAGACATCCCTGATGAGAGAAGGGTTGGCTTTAAACGCCTCCGATACCAAAAATGGTTCGCAGCCAACAGCAATGATGAGAATGGCTTGATTCCCTTTACATCCGCCTTACATAAGCAGGATCAGATTCGTTCTATAGCACAGTTTAGAATGGGTTCCCATTGGCTGAACACAGAAAGAATGAGGGTGGTGGATAGAGCACACATCCCTCGCTCAATGAGACACTGTCAAATGTGTGGGTTCCAAAAACCTGAGGATGAAATGCATATGTTTGAGTGCCCTTTTTATAATGATATTCGCCTCCGCTACCAGAAGCTGTTTACAGATATTTATAGGCATGTCCATGAGGATACCAACTTAACCGTATGGAATGTGGAATTCTGCGATTCCACATTCAGAACCTTTATGAATGGAAATGGCACTAAGTCTTTTTGGAGCAACCTAGCCGACTATCTTTCTACTTGTAGAAGAGCAAGACAGGAAGCCATGGACTGCTTAGTGGCACCGTAATTTATCATCCCTTTTTTTCTTCTTCTTGTGACTTCTCATTTGTTAGCTTCTTACCTCCGCCACTGTAAGTGGTTGAGATCTGGGTCCGGCTCTAAGGGGTTTAATACCTACGCCACCAAAACGGTGGTTGGGAGTTTGGTTTGTTTGTCCTCGACATACCCCTGATGTAATGGGTTTTTTTTGCTTTGTGGGTGCTTTTTCTTTTTGTTTAAAGCACAGAGTCTCATACACCCTCGCGGTGTCAAGTAGACTTTAACATGTAATGTAATGAGATCGTTAAATCAGTTGTTCGACAGCGTGGAAGCGTTGGATTATTTACTCGCCGGCTTGCCTTTCTTGTCTTCAAACGTCTCGCAATGGACGAGATCATGTTCTGGCTCCAAGTCGTGGCCCCCGTCCTGTTCCATTTCGTTACCATATCCCAGGAGCTTCTGCTTTTTGAAAATAGGAAGAGACGCCATTATGAGCTGGAAACGCAGCGAGATCTGTACCAGGTGCGTTGCTCGTTACTGATAAATAGCATTTGTGCACGAATCTGAATTTGCCCCTGATCTCATGCTTTCCAGATCCTTCTGACGCTTCTGGGCCCAAGGGGCTACGCAAGGAGGGATGGAGTTGATTGGGGAAGTGAAGGGGTCGCGCGGGACTGCACGATCTATACGATTGCAGCGCTCGCGCTCAACTCCACATGATGGCCGCAAGTGACCGCTGCGGGTTTAATTGCCAGCGTGGAACCATGGCCGATCGGGGTTACGCTTAACCGTGGGGGGGGGGGGGGGGGGGGGGGGGGGCGGTTCAGCGTAACCCCGATCTGCACCGGCACGTCATAAAAATTTGCCGGAAAGTGGTGTACAAGTCGGTCGAGCGAAGTACAAGTTTTCAAGTGTTACCGATTGCCGAGGACGGTTATGCTCCATAACCCCGGTCTAACCCTCAATTGGAAACAGGCTGTAAGGGGCACCAGTGGTGAAAGGGGCGGCAGCCTGGAACCTAACAGGGTACAGGCCAGACCGGTGACGCAGCCAACAGGAAGCTGTCACTGAGTCACTCAAGGATGACTCAGTCTACGGGAAGCTGTCACTACGGGAAGCTGGCACAGTACTGGCAGAGCCGATAGTTCTAAGGAAGTACATAAGTAGTCACCAAGTCATAAAACGCGTGAGAGCACTGCAATTCATGCTGACAGTTGAAAGCGTGTTACAATAAAATCAAATAGTTGCATCTACCGTTGATACATAAATGTAATGACAACGCATGGTGGGGCGTGGTATTAAGGGATCTCCGTCTTGCGACGGTAGGGAACGGGCTGCTACTTAACCTAGAAAAAGCTACCATGGCGGTTGACAGCGACCGAAAACACTAAATCGCACCCGTGGGGGTTTGGACCCGGCACCTACGTCATTCAAGTCGCTCTGCCGGTAATACACACATGATATAAAATACTTACATCTACCGGTTTCCTGGTAATGATATTTTTTCTGCCGAAGACGGCGAGCAGCCAAATTGCTGGCTGAAGCTATGTAACCAAATTCAAGTCGAATACTTGCATCTACCGGTAATACATACAGGATATACAATTATTCAATCGTCACACTTAATACATCAACAATCAACACAACAATCTAACAGTGCTTACATGCATCCATATTATCATTTATGTATGCATCCATTAGTACTACCCGGGCTCCTCTTTCCGGCCTTTATTAGCAGCTTCTAGGCAGATCCTTGAGCCAGCTACTGGGCTGAGCGCCAAGAATGCATCAGAACTGGGAAGTTGATTGTTTTAGTTTCATGGTGCACTAGGGTTACCGCAACTAAGGGTACCGTTTCATGGTGCAATAGGCGTACCGAAAAATGCCTGTTTTTGCAGTAGCGTTAGAAAGCTGGTACCGCAGATTCAAGGTGCACTAGGTTGCGTCAGGTTTGGCTGAATAGCCAGTCAAGGGAGCTGCCTAGAAGCTGCTACTCATAACTGAAAATAACAGATATGAGTAGTACTTGATATCAGGCCCTCCACAGCTTTTGGGCGGAGCCCCCTCTTCAAGGGGGCGGGAGCCCCCAGGGTTACCCATTTATCCGTGTGACAGTCTGACCTTCTGACTGAGACGAAGCCTGACACGTCAGCCAACGGTCTCATACCTAACTCGCTTCTGTAGCAACCTAACACTCCGTTGCGAACAATCTCCGTCAATTTTTAGCGTCGTTGCGACGCTGCATATAACTTATTTTGTTTCAGAAAGGGGGTCTTCTGGTAGCGATCTGGGATTCGGTGCCTTTCAAGGTTGGGCTCCTGATATCGATTTGGGTAGGCGGCCAAAAAGGACGGCCCGGGGGGTTGGGGGGAGGGGGACGGGGCCAAGATCCAAGTTTCATGGTAGCAGAAGGCTTTGCCAAAACATGGTCTCCGGTAGCTATCGCTACTGGTAGAGGTAGGAAAAGACAAGCAATACGCCAAGTCGGCGTGATTGAGAAAGCTGTCCAAAGGGGGTCCTCAGACAACATCATCAAAACGGGGGGGGGGGGGGGGGGGGGGGGGGGGGGGGGGGGGGGGGGGCTAGGGGGGGTACCCCGCATTATAGCCGGTGGCGGTGGAAGGAGTGTGGCAAGAGTGGGTGGCAAATAAAGGTAGGGGGTAAAAGCTCTGAGGCACCCCGTGGTAGCACTACGATCTGCTAGGGACCAGATCTTGCAGTACTGATACTCATTAGTAATTGTACTGCCACCAGGGTTTTTCTTGTCGGATTTTCATCGCAGCTTCTTGGCAGCTGCCTGAGCCGGCTGCTGGGCTGCACCGGAGTATATTAGCACTTCTGGACAGCTGATTAAACCAGCTTCAAGGTGCTCGAGGTTGTGTCTGGAGGTGGAGCTGGCTGGAAGCTAGAATGACAGGCGGCATGTCTGAAAGCTGACATGACAAGTGTTCCAATTATGCTGCAAGCTCTGGGCTTGATATAGAGGCTGGCTTTGATAGCTGCCTGGAAGCTGCTGCTCGTGGCCAAAAAGTAAAAGCTATAGCAAGATGCTCTGTTTCTGATTTTGGCTTCACGTAGCAGCTTCCAGTCAGCTCCCTCCCCCGTCCTTGGAACGAACCTGAAGCTAGCTAATGCGTCTGACAGCTGACATGACAAGTGTTCCAATTATGCTGCAAGCTCTGGGCTTGATATAGAGGCTGGCGAATGGAGCTAGCTGGAAGCTGGCATGACTCAGAGGCTGGCGAATGGAGCTAGCTGGAAGCTGGCATGACTCAGAGGCTGGCGAATGGAGCTAGCTGGAAGCTGGCATGACTCAGAGGCTGGCCAATGGAGCTGGCTGGAAGCTGGCATGACACAGAGGCTGGCGAATGGAGCTGGCTGGAAGCTGGCATGACACTGAGGCTGGCGAATGGAGCTGGCTGGAAGCTAGCATGACACAGAGGCTCGTGAATGGAGCTAGCTGGAAGGTGCCATGCGTAGCCCCCGATATCACCTCACAGGTGCCTAGGTTGCTTCAGGTTTGGATGATTAGAGCGCCCAGGGAGCTGCCCAGAAGCTGCTGCTCGTAGCTGACAATAAGATCTATGGCTTGAGGGCTGGAAGCCACGCCATAAGCCGTTTACTTCTTGGGCTCCTCCGACGTCTTGTTCGGCTTGAGGGCTTGAAGCCACGCCACACGCTGTTCACTTTTTGGGCTCCTCCACCTTCTTTGGATTGCCATCACCCCGCAGCTCCAGGGGCAAGGCGGATGCGATGACCGCGCGAGTCTCTTGGCTTATCTGTGGAAGTGGTGGTGGTGTGGTGGTGGTGGTGGGTAGTAGTGGTGGTGGTGTGGGTGGGCGTGAGGGGTAGGTGCGGTGGTGGTAGTAGGGATGGTGGTGTGGGTGGGCGTGGGGGATGGGGTTGGTTGTGGTGGTAGGGGTGGAGGTGTGGTGGTAGGGGTTATAGGGGTGGTAGTGATAGGGGTGGTGGTGGTAGGGGACTTGCCATCAGCCTACCAAGGTGGATGCGATGACTGCGCTAGTCCCTTGGCTTAGCTATGGTGGTACAGGTGGATTTGAATTTGGAATTGAATTTAGGGGGGAAGGCCGATGCAATGACTGCGCGAGTCTCTTGGCTTAGCTGTGGTCACAGGTGCATTTTAATTTTAATTTGAATTTTGGGGGAAGGCAGATGCAATGAATGCACGTGTCTCTTGGCTTAGTTGTGGTGGTACAGGTGGATTTGAATTTGGATTTGGGGGGCAAGGCGGATGCGACCACTGCGCTAGTCTCTTGGCTTAGCTGTGGTGGTACAGGTGGATTTGAATTTGGATTTGAATTTGGATTTGGCGGGCAAGGCGGATGCAATGACCGCGCGATTCTCTTGGCTAAGCTGTGGTGGTACAGGTGGATTTGAATTTGGATTTGAATTTGGGTGGAAGGCGGATGCAATGAATGCACTTGTCTCTTGGCTAAGCTGTGGTGGTACAGGTGGATTTGAATTTGGGTTTGGGGGGCAAGGCGGATGCGACCACTGCGCTAGTCTCTTGGCTTAACTGTGGTGGTACAGGTGGATTTGAATTTGGATTTGAATTTGGATTTGGCGGGCAAGGCGGATGCGACCACTAGTCTCTTGGCTTAGCTGTGGTGGTACAGGTGGATTTGAATTTTGATTTTGATTTGGCGGGCAAGGCGGATGCAATGACTGCACGTGTCTCTTGGCTAAGCTGTGGTAGTGGTTGTGGTGGTGTCGGTGGGCGTGGTGGTGGTGGTGGTGGTGGTGGTGGTAGGGGCAGTAGGGGTGGTGGTGGATGGGGGGTTCTTGGCTCAGCTGCAGTCACAGGTGAATGAAGGGGGTGCGTGTTGGTACGCGAGCTGGGGTAAGGTGGTGGTGGTGGTGGAGGTAAGAGTGGTGGTAGGGGTCTTGCAATCACCCCCCAGCTCCATGTGAGGGCAGGGCTTGTGTGTTGGTGGTGGGGGTGGTGGTGGGGGGGGTGGAAGGGGGGATCGTGGTGGTGGTGGTGGTGGTGGTGGTAGGGGTGGTGGTGGTAAGGGTGGTGGTGGTGGTAGGGTGGTGGTGGTGGTGATAAGGATGGTGGTGGTGGTGGTGGTAAGGGTGGTGGTGTTGGTGGTGGTGGTAGGGTTGTGGTGTTGGTAAGGGTGGTGGTGTTGGTGGTAAGGGTGTTGGTGGTGTTGGTGGGTGGTGGTAGTGGTGGTGGTGGTAAGGGTGGTGGAAGGTGGTAGTGGTGGTGGGTGGTGGTGGTGATAAGGATGGTGTAGGTGGTGATGGTAAGGGTGGTGGTGGTGGTGGTAGGGTGGTAGTAGGGTTGTGGTGGTGGTGAGGGTGGTGTTGGTGGTGGTAGGGTGTTGGTAGTGGTGGTGGTGGTAAGGGTGGTGGTGGTGGGTGGTAAGGGTGGTGGTAGTGGTGGTGGTGGGTGGTGGTAGTGGTGGTGGTAGGGGTGGTGGTGGTGGAAGGGGGATTGTGGTGGTGGTGGTAGGGGCGGTAGGGGTGGTGGTGGTGGTATATATGATGATGATAATGATGATGATGAGAATGTCTCCACAACTCACTTGGTCGGCCATTTGTCCTTGCGGTTGTATATATATATATTAGCTGCGTGCTGACGATGTCCAATCTAGGCTACAGAGAGTGCAGCAGGCCCTTCAACAGGCCAAGGTGGTCAAAGAGAGCACCGAGCCCGATGTATGACAGACGTTCCATGACTGGAAGGATCTCCCTGCGGTACACTTGATGAGTGAGCGCACACATGCAGGCTGTAGTGCCTCTGATTGGTGATAATGTCTCCACAACTCACTTGGTCGGCCATTTGTCCTTGCGGTTGTATATATATATATATTTAAGCTGATAATATCTCTAACACTCACTTGTTCAGCCGTCTTTCCTTGTGGCTTGATGGTTGGATGGGCCACACATATTGTAAGTCATATTGATATGTTTTGTATTAAGTTGTGTTATATACATATACATACATATACATGGTATACCTGCTGAGTTCTATATTCCTATTAGACCAAATAGTAAAGGGAGGTTCCCCTTCTCCCCCCTTACTAAAAACATATTAGTCCCTATCAGGGTAATTCAAAGCGCGCGCTTTTGAGCTTTTGGGCGCTGACTTTTTGACCCCCTCTGCGCTTGGCAGGTTTTTGCAACTCCTTGTGGGCGCTGCAAGCAATTTTTGCGCTAGAAAGCGCAGTTTTTTTATTTTCAAATGCGCTAAAGCGCTGGCCAATTTGGCCATTTGAAGTACCCTGGTCCCTATAATCACGAAACTGTTCACTCGCATTCTGAGTGATGACTATCTAAGTCAATGTGTAGATAGTGCCATTACCCCTATTCCTAAATCCAAAGGATCTCTCACTGAGTATGATAACTGTAGAGGAATTGCGGTTGGATCAGTCCTACCTAAAAATTTCTCTATGGTTTTGAATACGAGGGGGACCGATTGGGCCGAAAGCAATGACAAATGTGCCGTCGGCCAATTTGGTTTTCGACCCAATAGGAGCACTGTGGATGGTGGTTGGTGGTGGTGGTTGGTGGTGGTGGTTGGTGGTGGTTGGTGGACCCAATAGGAGCACAGTGGATGGTGGTTTGGTTTCAGACCCAATAGGAGCACTGTGGATGGTGGTTGGTGCTGGTGGTTGTTGGTGGTTGGTGGTGGTTGGTGGACCCAATAGGAGCACAGTGGATGGTGGTTTGGTTTCAGACCCAATAGGAGCACTGTGGATGGTGGTTGGTGGTGGTTGGTGGACCCAATAGGAGCACAGTGGATGGTGGTTTGGTTTCAGACCCAATAGGAGCACTGTGGATGGTGGTTGGTGGTGGTTGGTGGTGGTTGGTGGACCCAATAGGAGCACAGTGGATGGTGGTTTGGTTTCAGACCCAATAGGAGCACTGTGGATGGTGGTTGGTGGTGGTGGTTGGTGGTGGTTGGTGGACCCAATAGGAGCACAGTGGATGGTGGTTTGGTTTCAGACCCAATAGGAGCACTGTGGATGGTGGTTGGTGGTGGTGGTTGGTGGTGGTTGGTGGTGGTTGGTGGACCCAATAGGAGCACAGTGGATGGTGGTTTGGTTTCAGACCCAATAGGAGCACTGTGGATGGTGGTTGGTGGTGGTTGGTGGACCCAATAGGAGCACAGTGGATGGTGGTTTGGTTTCAGACCCAATAGGAGCACTGTGGATGGTGGTTGGTGGTGGTTGGTGGTGGTTGGTGGACCCAATAGGAGCACAGTGGATGGTGGTTTGGTTTCAGACCCATTAGGAGCACTGTGGATGGTGGTTGGTGGTGGTGGTTGGTGGTGGTTGGTGGACCCAATAGGAGCACAGTGGATGGTGGTTTGGTTTCAGACCCAATAGGAGCACTGTGGATGCTATAGCTTTTATACTGCGCCACACCGTTGAGCTTCACCATTCAAAAAACAAAAACGGTATTTTGTGCCTTCATTGACTTCAGAAAGGCTAATGATAGCGTCAACATAAGCATCCTTTGGAGCTGCCTTGAACAGATGGGTATTCACGGCAACTACCTAAATACCCTGAGAAACATGTACAAACAAGTCCGTATGAGAGCACGTGTAGGCAATCGTATTAGCTCTGCCTTCTTAGCTGATGCAGGCGTTAAACAAGGAGATAATCAATCCACGCTTTTATTTGGTCTCTTTATTGACCAATGGGAGAAGTTCTTTACCAATAAATGTGGTGAAGAGGAAGGTATCAGAATTGCTGATATCATTTGCAGAGTAATCTTGTATGCCGATGATCTAGCTATCATGAGCGAGTCACAGTCAGGCTTATGGATTATACTCAATTTGCGGCTTGATGGTTTGCTGGAGTGATGGACCACACATATTGGAAGTCATATTGATATGGTGTATTAAGTTGTGTCATATAAAGGTAATGATAACGCCTGGTGGGGCGTGGTGTTAAGGGAGCCCGTCGTACGCGGGTGGGGAGCGGTCTCCTACCTCAACTGGACAAGCTACCATCGCGGTTGACGACGACCTGCAACGCCAAGAGCGACCAAAGGGGGAGTCGAACCCCCGACTCTTCATTCTTGAGCGATCTGGTCTACCACTTGACCATTGTAATCGCTAAAGAGGCTGTGTCATATACATATACATCTACATAGTTGTGTAACATACATATATATATACATATATGATGATGATGATTAGGTCTCTACCACTCACTTGGTCAGCCGTCTTTCCTTGTGGCTTGATGGTAGGATGGACCACGATCTTCACCTTTCCGCTATACATCTGGCTTTCCTTCCCGCTAGGCATGATCTTACCTGCAGGCATTTGGATTTGAAATTGAATTTGAAATTGGACTTGGATTTGAATGCAGGGATTTGGATTTCAATTTGTATTTTAAATTGGACTTGGATTTGAATTTTGATGCAGGGATTCCGATTTGAATTTGGATTTGGACTTGGATTTGAATGCAGGGATTTGAATTTGAAATTTGACATTTAAGGTTGGATTTGATTGTACTTGGATAAGACGTGGATTGAAATGGATTTATATTTGTTTTCAAGTTTCCGCCATACATCTGGCTTTCCTTCCCGCTAGGCATGATCTTACCTGCAGGGATTTGGATTTGTATTTGAATTTGGATTTGAATTTGAATGCAGGGATTTGGACTTGAATTTGACTTTCAAGGTTGGATTATATTGTACTTGGATAAGACAAGGATTGAAATGGATTCGTATTTGTTTTTAAGTTTCCGCCATACATCTGGGTTTCCTTCCTGCTTGGCATGATCTTACCTGCAGGCATTTGGATTTGAATTTAGATTTGAATTTGGATTTGGGCTTGGATTTGAATGCAGGGATTCGGATTTGAAATTTGACTTTCAAGGTTGGATTATATTGTACTTAAATAAGACATGGATTGAAATGGATTGATATTTGTTTTTAAGTTTCCGCCATACATCTGGCTTTCCTTCCCGCTCGGCATGACCTCACCTGCAGGCATTTGGATTTGAATTTGAATTTGAATGCAGGGATTCGGATTTGAATTTGACTTTCAAGGTTGGATTATATTGTACTTGGATAAGACATGGATTGAAATGGATTTATATTTGTTTTTAAGTTTCCGCCATACATCTGGCTTTCCTTCCCGATTGGCATGATCTTACCTGCAGAGGATTTGTGGATTCGAATTTGGATTTTAATTTAAAACTAGATCCCGTGATAGTGATAGTGATGCTGATCGTGATATCTATGGTGATGGCGAGGGGCAGGCTCTTAACCCTGAACCCTGAACAAGTGACCCGCCAGTTCCCGTGATAGTGATGGGCACGACATCACATCCTAACTTGACTGTTGACACTTCATAGATGAGGCACCACCACCACCGACACCACCACCACTACAAACCACACCACCACTACCACCACCACCAAGCGTGACCCACCAGTTCCCGTGATAGTAGTGGGCACAATGTCACATCCCGACTTGCACCGTTACCATGTCACAGGTGGGGCAGACCACCTGAACCAACTTGCACCACCACCACCGACACCACCACCACAACCAAGCATGACCTACCAGTTCCCCTGATAGTAATGGGCACAACATCCTAACTTGACCCTTACCACTTCATAGATGCAGCAGACCCCCTGGACCAACTTGCATCACCACCACCACCACTACCACAACCAAGCGTGACCTACCAGTTCCCGTCATAGTAATGGGCACAACATCACATCCTAACTTGATCGTTACCACCACCACCACCACCACCGACACCACCACCACCACAACCAAGCATGACCCACCAGTTACCTAATAGTAATGGGCACGACGTCACATCATAACTTGACCCTTACCACTTCATAGATGAGGCACCACTACCGACCACCACCACCACCACCGAGCATGACCCACCAGCTCCCGTGATAGTAATGGGCACAATGTCGCATCCTGACTTGACCATTACCATGTCACAGATGGGGCAGACAACCTGAACCAACTTGCACCACCACCACCACCACCGACCTCACCATCACCACCACCGACACCACCACCACCACCACCACCGACACCACCACCACAACAACCAAGCATGACCTACCAGTTACCGTGATAGTGATGGGCACGACGCCACAACCCAACTTGACAATAGTAGGGGTAGCGATATAGTGATGGTGATGTTGACCTTGACCCACCAGATCCCATGATAGTGATAGTGATGTCTATTGTGATGGTGAGGGGCAGGCCCTTAACCCTGAACACATGACCCACCAGTTCCCGTAATAGTAATGGGCATGACGTCAAATCCTAACTAGACATTGGTAGTGGTAGCGATATAGTGATGATGATGTTGACCTTGACCTTGACCCACCAGATCCAGTGATAGTGATAGTGATGTCTATGGTGATAGTGAGAGGCAGGCGTTAACCCTCAACCCTGAACACGTGCCCCACCAGTTCCCATGATAATAATGGGCATGACGTCAAATCCTAACTAGACATTTGTAGTGGTAGCGATATAGTGATGATGATGTTGACCTTGACCCACCAGATCCCGTGATAGTGATAGTCATAGTGATATCTATGGTGATGGCGAGGGGCAGGCCTTAACCCTGTGCCCTGAACATGTGACCCACCAGTTCCCGTGATAGTAATGGGCTTGACGTCACATCATAACTTGACCGTTAACACTTCCTAGATGAGGCACCACCACCGACACCACCACCGCCTCTACAAACCGCACCACCACCACCACCACCGAGCGTGACCCACCAGCTCCCGTGATAGTAATGGGCACGACGTCACATCATAACTTGACCCTTACCACTTCATAGATGAGGCACCACCACCGACTCCACCACCACCACTACAACCCACACCACCACCAAGCATGACCCACCAGCTCCCGTGATAGTAATGGGCACGACGTCACATCATAACTTGACCCTTACCACTTCATAGATGAGGCACCACCACCGACTCCACCACCACCACTACAACCCACACCACCACCACTACCACAACCAAGCATGACCCACCAGTTCCCGCGATAGTAATGGGCACAATGTCACATTCCAACTTGACCGTTGCCACTTCACAGGTGAGGCAGACCACATAAACCAACTTGCACCACCACCACTACCACTACCACCACCACCACTACCACCACCACCAGAACCACCAAGCATGACCCGCCAGTTCCCGTGATAGTAATGGGCACGACGTCGCATCCTGACTTGACCGTTACCGTGTCACAGATGAGGCAGACCACCTAAACCAACTTGCACCACCACCACCACCGACACCACCAAGCATGACCCACCAGTTCCCGTGATAGTAATGGGCACAACATCAAATCCTAACTTGATCGTTACCACCACCATCACCACCACCGACACCACCACCACCACAACCAAGCATGACCCACCAGTTCCCGTGATAGTAATGGGCACGACGTCACATCCCTACTTGACCGTTAACACCTCATAGGTGAGGCAGACCACATAAACCAACTTGCATCACCACCACCACCACCACCACCAAGAAGAACATCGACACCACCACCACAATCAACAACCGTGACCCACTAGTTCCTGTGGTAGTAATGGCCACGGCGTCACTCCCTAACTTGACAATGATAGGTTGAGCGATAAAGTGATGATGATGTTGACCTTGACCCACCAGATCCCATGATAGTGATAGTGATGGTGATGGCGAGGGGCAGGCCCTTATCCCTGAACCCTGAACACGTGACCCACCAGTTCCCGTGATAGTAATGGGCACGACGTCGCATCCCGACTTGACAACAATGCTGAAGGCTCCCTTCTTGAAATCAGCCATAACTCTATCTACGCTGCGTGTGCCCTCGGGGAAGAAGAGCACGGGGGCACCCTGCGCATGCAATGGGTGGTGGTTTGGGTCGGTTGGTTTGGCTGGGGTGATTTTGGTGGTTGGGGTTGGGGGTGGTGCCCATCACACCATCAATGCTGCTTGTGTCCACAGGGAAGAAGAGCACGGGGGCACCCTGCGCATGCAATGGGTGGTGGTTTGGGTCGGTTGGTTTGGCTGGGGTGATTTTGGAGGTTAAGGTGGTTGGGGTTGGGTTTGGGGGTGGTGCCCATCACACCATCAATGCTGCGTGTGTCCACAGGGAAAAAGAGCACAGGGGGCATGCAATGGGTGGTGGTGGGGGTGGTTGGGGGTGGTTATGGTGGTTGGGGTGATTTGGGTGGCTGGGGTTGGGGTTGGTGCCCATCACACCATCAATGCTGCGTGTGTCCACAGGGAAGAAGAGCACGGGGGCGCCCTGACATGCAATGGGTGGTGGTGGGGGTGGTTGGGGTTGGGGTTGGTGCCCATCACACCATCAATGCTGCGGGTGGCCATGGGGAAGAAGAGCACTGGGGCGCCCTGCTCATGCAGCACAGGGGTGGTTGGGGTGGTTGAGGTGGTAGGGGTCGGTGCCCACCACACCATCAATGCTGTTTGTGAACTCGGGGGAGAAGGGCACGGGGGCGCCCTGACATGCAATGGGTGGTGGTGGGGGTGGTTAGGGTGGATGGGGTTGGGTTGGGGGGCGAGCGAGCGAGCAAGCAAGCAAGCAAGCAAGCAAGCAAGCAAGCAAGCAGGCAAGCGAGCAAGCACGCCAAGCAAAGCCAAGCAAGCCAAGCATGCAAGCAAGCCAAGTCAAGCAATGCGGGGTGTGGAATTGAGTCCCAACAACTCACCTTGTCCAGCAGCTCATGTAGCACGGAAGTGGTCGATATTGATGACAAACTACATGATAAACAAGCCTGTCAGCCGGTATGGGGGCAGTAAATATTGAGGACAAACTACTTAAGTAACTAGAAAAGTAAATGAAAAGCAACTTGAGTAACTAGAAAAGTAAATGAAAAGCAAGCAAGCAAGCAAGCCAAGCCAACTCACCTTGTCCAGCAGCTCACGGCATTGTTTCAATCAATCAAGCCAAGCCAAGCCAAGCCAACTCACCTTGTCCAGCAGCTCACGGCATTGTTTCAATCAAGCCAAGCCAAGCCAACTCACCTTGTCCAGCAGCTCACGGCATTGTTTCAATCAAGCCAAGCCAAGCCAACTCACCTTGTCCAGCAGCTCACAGCATTATTCAATCCCCTCACGGCATTGTTTCAATCAAGCCAAGCCAAGCCAAGCCAACTCACCTTGTCCAGCAGCTCACGGCATTGTTTCAATCAAGCCAAGCCAAGCCAACTCACTTTGTCCAGCAGCTCACGGCATTGTTTCAATCAAGCCAAGCCAAGCCAACTCACCTTGTCCAGCAGCTCATGGCATTGTTTTAATCAAGCCAAGCCAAACCAAGCCAACTCACCTTGTCCAGCAGCTCACGGCATTGTTTCAATCAAGCCAAGCCAAGCCAACTCACCTTGTCCAGCAGCTCACGGATTGTTTCAATCAAGCCAAGCCAACTCACCTTGTCCAGCAGCTCACGGCATTGTTTCAAAGTGTTGAGCTGACTCCTGGTGTCCATACGCTCTAGTCCAACATGGCCTGGTCAAGGGAGGTGTGAGTGTGTGTGTGAGGCAGGGGGGCATGTGTGTGTGTGTGTGTGTGTGAGTGTGTGTGTGTGTGTGTGTGGGTGAGGGGGGGGGAATTAAAGTGTTGAACTGACTCCTGTTGTCCATGCGCTCTAGTCCAACATGGCCTGATCAAGGAGGGAGTGTGTGTGTTAGTGTGTGCGTGCGTGTGCGTGTGTGGGGGTGTGGGTGTGGGGGTGGGGGGGGCATGTGTGTGTGTGTTGGGACATCAATGGCGAGCTGACTCCTGCTGTCCATTTGCTCTAGTCCAACATGGCCTGGTCAAGGGATGTGTGTGTGCGTGTTGGTGAGTGCGGGGGTGGGGGGGGCATGTGTGTGTGTTGTGATATCAAAGTGTTGAGCTGATTCCTGGTGTCCATTCGCTCGACTTCAACAAGGCCAGATCAAGGGAGGTGTGTGTGTGTGGGGGGGGGGGGGGGGGGGGGGGGGGGGGGGATGTGTGTGTGTCGTGACATCAATGGATGTTGAGCTGACTCCTGGTGTTCATGCGCTCTAGTCCAACATGGCCTGGGCAAGGTGTGTGTGTGTGTGGGTGTACGTGTTGTGGTGTGCTGTGCGTTGTGTGTGTGTGTGTGCCAGTGTGTGTGTAGTGATGATGGTGTGTGAGAGAGTGAGTGTGTGTGGGTGTGTTGAGGCCGGTGGTGATATCAATGGATTTGTTGAGCTGACTCTGTGTGTATGCGCGCTAGTCTACCTGGTGGTCAAGGGAGGGATGTGGTGTGGTAAGTTGTGTGTGTAAGTGTGTTGTGTATGGTACGTGTTGGGGGGTGTTTTAGGGAAGGGGGGGGGGGGGGGGGGGTTTATGAGGCTAGACTGGCTTGGCTTGGTTTAGTTTGGATTTAATTGGGCTGTGTGTGGTGACATTAATGGTGAGCTGACTCCTGGTTTTTGAGAGAGGTACTTCTGTTCTGTTCTTTGCCGTGTTGTGATCTTATGTAGTGTTTATGTTGCGCTGTATTGTGTTGCGGTGTATTGTGTAGTGTTGTGATCTTATGTAGTATTTATGTGTAGTGTTGTGATCTTATGTAGTGTTTATGTGTAGTGCTGTGATCTTATGTAGTGTTTATGTGTAGTGTTGTGATCTTATGTAGTATTTATGTGTAGTGTTGTGATCTTATGTAGTGTTTATGTGTAGTGTTGTGATCTTATGTAGTATTTATGTGTAGTGTTGTTGCTCTATAGTATTTAGGTAGAGTTGTTGGATCTTAGTAGTATTATGTGGTGTTGTGATCTTATGTAGTATTTATGTGTGAGTGTTGTGCTCTTATGTAGTATTTATGTGTACAGGTTGTGATCTTATTGTAGTAGTTATGTGTTGTGTTGTGATTTATGTAGTATCTATGTGTAGTGTTGTGATCTTATGTAGGTATTTATGTGTTAGTGTTGTGAATCTTATGTAGTATTTATGTGGTGTTAGTGCTATTATGTAGTGATTTCTGTATGTTATATATGATAGCTTATTATGTGTAGTGTGGTGCTCTTATGTATGTGTTTATGTGTATGTTGTGTCTATGTAGTATTTATGTGTAGTGTGTGTGATTTATGTAGTGTTTAGGGGTAGTTGTTGTGCTCTTATGTAGTATTATGTGTAGTGTTGTTAATCTAGGGTATTTTATTGTGTAGTGTGGTGAAATCTTATGTAGATTTAGTGTTAGTGTGTGATCTTATGTAGTGTTATGTGTAGTGTGTGATCTTATGTAAGCCTTTATGTGTAGTGATTGATCGTAGGTAGTATTTGATGTGTATAGTGTTGTGATCTATGTTAGTTGTTTATGTGTAGACTGTTGTGAATATTGAGTAGTATTACTGTGGGTGTTGTTGATCTTATGTAGTGTTTAGTGTAGTGTTGTGATCTTGTAGTTATGTAGTGTAGTGTGTGATCTTATGTAGTGTTATGGTAAGTGTGTGATTTAGTAGGTTTATGTGTAGTGTTGTCTCTAGCTAGTATTTAGTGTTAGTGTGTGATCTTACGTAGTTATTTATGTGAGTGTTGTGTGATCTATGTAGTTATGATGGTAGTGTAGTGTTGTGATCTTATGTAGTATTTATGTGTAGTGTTGTGATCTTATGTAGTATTTATGTTGCGGTGTATTGTGTTGTCTTGTGCTGAGTTGTCCTGTGCTATGCTGTGTTATGCTGCTCTATGCTGCGCTATGCTGTGCTATGCTGTGTTATGTTGCGTCTGTTATCATCTGTATCCCACCCCACCCACCCGTCATATACATGGACCACCCGATGATGTCGTGTCGTGCTGTGTTATTTGCTACATACTGTTATATTATTGTTTATCATCTTATGTTGTGCTCTGTTCCGCTTTGTCCTTGTCCTGTTGTATGTTCTGCCCCCACACCCATTTCACGCCGACTGACCGTCATATTACATGGCCACCGATGATTGTTGGGTAGTGTTGTGTGATGCTATGTTATGTTATATTATTTATATCATTGTATGACTATATCATCTGATGCTTGTGATCTGTCGCTCTGCCTTCCTGGTTTGTGACCGTTCTGTGATTCAACCCCCAACTCCATCATTCCCATATAATGCCAACCCGATGATGTTGGCATGCATGCACATGTTAGACTTTATAATGTGATATGATTGTACATCATATGACGGTATGCTCTTGTCCTTCATGGTTTTTATGTTCGACCCGCCACCCTAATAAGCGTCATATATACAGTTCATTATATACCATGGCCAACCCAACGATTTCGTGGTATGCTGTGTTATGTGTCAGATATGTTATTTATTGTACACGTCTTATGTCTTGCTCTGTACGCTTTGGTCTTGTCATGGTTGTTTTATGTTCTGCACCACACCCATTCACCCAACTGACCAGTCATGTACATGGCCCACCCGATGATGTCATGCTGTGTTATACTATTTAATGTTAGATTACTGTATATCATCTAATGTTATTCCCAGTTCCGCTCTGTCCTGGTCTGTAATGTTCTGTGCCCCACCCAACTCATCAGTCATATGCATGGACCACCTGATGATATCGTGTCGTGTCGTGTCATGTGATGTTATGCTATGTATGTATTTGATTCATCTATGTTGTCGCTCGTTATGCTGTCCCTGCTGGTCTGCCCTGGTTTTTAGTTCTTAAACCCACCCATTCACAAATGACCGGTCATATTTCTGGGACCACCTGCGATGACGGGTGGTCGTGTGATTGTTCTGTTCTGTCTGTTCTGTCCTGACTGTACATGATTGATATCTCCGATCCGGAATCGGGGGTTATTGGTGAGTTCGACCTTGATCGAAGGAGATGACGGGTTCCGAACCACGTGGGAGGGGAGCCGTTTCGGTTTCACGGTGGCCGTCAACGTTTCGCAAAAACGTGATTGTTCTAGCTCGTGCAATCGCGCAAGGTTGAGCTTTAAGACGGGTGTTGATAAACACCAAGTCCTAGTAGGGTCAACTGTCCCCGGAGTTGGAAACTGGATGTTCGAATTTTCATTTTACATGATTTTTAATGATTGAATATATCTGTGTGGCGCTGTTTTGCTCTTTATGTCCTGGTTGTTATGTTGTACCACACCAACTTCCACACATATGACCAGTCATATACATGGCCATCCGATGATGGGGATCTTGAAGATGCGATTAGCACTGAAGATAAACCTGCTGTGCTGTACTGAATTGTGTCGTACCGTACTATGTTACATTGTGTCAGTAGTATGATGTGCTCTGTACCTCACCGGGCGACCCAACTGACCAGTCATGTACATGGACCACCAGATGATGTCGTGGTATGCTGTGTTATGTTTTATTGTGTTACATTGTGTCATAAGTATGATGTGCTCTGTACCTCACCGGGCGACTTAACTGACCAGTCATGTACATGGACCACCAGATGATGTTGTGGCATGCTGTGTTATGTTTTATTGTGTTACATTGTGTCAGTAGTATAATGTGCTCTGTACCTCACCGGGCGACTTAACTGACCAGTCATGTACATGGACCACCAGATGATGTCGTGGCATGCTGTGTTATGTTTTATTATGTTAAATTGTGTCAGTATTCTGTTCAATTATTTGATATCATCTTATGTTGTGCTCTGTTCCGCTCTGTCCTGTCCTGGTCTGTTATGATCTGTACCCCACCCAACTAACCAGTCATATACATGGAACACCCGATGATGTCGTGTTGTGTCCTGTGATATTATGTTATGGTATGTGTCGTGTGAAGTTATGTTACACAGTATTACTTTATATCATCTTATGTTGTTCTCTGTTACGCTCTGTCCTGTCCTGTTCTGGTCTGTTATTTTCTGTACCCCACCAATTCGCCCAACTGACCAGTCATATACATGGCCCATCCGATGATGGGGATCTTGAAGATGCTAGCCTTGGAGATGAACTTGAAGGGGCGGCCGAGGTGGAAGAGAGAGTAGATGTCCTATGTGGGTGAGAGGGTGAGCTGGTGATGTCCGTAAGAATTTCATGTGCGGGCGGAAGAGGCCCATTCACATCCCACGGACCATTCATGTACATGGCCCACCGCGATGATTCATGCTGTGTTTTATACTATTTAATGTTAATTACTGTAATAATCAAAATTCCCTAATGTTATTCCCATTCCCCTCTCGCTCTGTCCTTGGTCTGTAATGTTCTGTGCCCCACCCAACTCATCAGTCATATGCATGGACCACCTGATGATATCGTGTCGTGTCGTGTCATGTGATGTTATGCTATGATATGTTATTTGTATCATCTTATGTTGTGCTCTGTTCTGCTCTGTCCTGTCCTGGTCTGCCCTGGTCTTTTATGTTCTTAACCCCACCCATTCACCCAACTGACCAGTCATATTTATGGACCACCTGCTGATGCCGGGTCGTGTCGTGTGATGTTCTGTTCTGTCTGTCCTGTCATATTACTGTACATGATTGATATCTCCGATCCGGACTCGGAGTGGCTCATTGGTAGAGTTTCCGACCTTGATCGAAGGAGATGCGGGTTCGAACCCCGTCGGAGCGTTTCGGTTCTCACGGTGCCGTCACCCGTTTGAAAACGTGATTGGTTGTCTAGCCTCGTTGCCAACCGAGCAAGGGAGCTTCGACCGGTGTTGATAACACCCACTTCCTTAAAGTAGGGTCAACTGTCCCCGGCAGTGTGAATTACTTGGATGTTCGAATTTTCAATTTTACATGATTGATATCATCTTATGTTGTGCTCTGTTCTGCTCTGTTCTGTCCTGGTCTGTTATGTTCTGTACCACACCAATTCACCCAACTGACCAGTCATATACATGGCCCATCCGATGATGGGGATCTTGAAGATGCTAGCCTTGAAGATAAACCTGCTGTGCTGTACTGAATTGTGTCGTACCGTACTATGTTACATTGTGTCAGTAGTATGATGTGCTCTGTACCTCACCGGGCGACCCAACTGACGCAGTCATTTACTGTACCCACCAATGATGTCGTGGTATTGCTGTGTATGTTTTTATTGTTTTTACTTGTGTCTACGTATGATGTGCCTGTACCTCACGCGGGCGACTTAACTGACGCAGTCATGTACCTGGACCACCAGTATGTTTGTGGCAATGCTGTGTTATGTTTTAATTGTGTTACATATCTTGTGTCAGTAGTATGATGTGCTCTGTACCTCACCGGGCGACTTAACTACCAGTCCATGTACAGGGGACACCCAGATATGTCGTGCAATGCTGGTGTTATGTTTCTATTTTAAATTGTGTCAGTATTCTGTCAATTATTTTGATATCATCTTTGTTGTGCTCGTTCCCTCTGTCCTGTCCCGGTCTGTTTATGAGCTGTACCAAACCCAACAACAGTCTATACATGGCACAAAACCCGATGAGGTCGTTTGTGTCCTGTGATATTATGTTATGGTATTGTCGTGTGAAGTTATTTTACACAGTAATTACTTTATATCATCTTAGGTTGTTCTCTGTTACGCTCTGCTGTCCCTTCCTGTTCTGGTCTTTTTTTCTGTACCCCACCACTTCGCCCAACTGACCAGTCATATACAACATGTGCCCATCCGTGATGGGGATCTGAAGGATGCTAAGCCTTGGAGATGAAACTTGAAGGGGCGGTCCGAGGTGGAAGAGAGAGTAGATGTCCTATGTGGGTGAGAGGGTGAGAGTCGTAATGAATTTCATGTGCGGGAGAGAGGATGAGAGGGTGAGAGGGTAAGAGGGTGAGAGGGTGAGAGTCGTAATGAATTTCATGTGCGGCAGAGGGTGAGAGGGTGAGAGTTGTAATGAATTTCATGTGCAGGTGGGAGGGTGAGAGGATAAGAGGGTGAGAGTCGTAAGCCGTAGGTCAGATGTCGTAGATGAACTTGATGGGGCGGCCTAGGCGGAAGAGAGAGTAGATGTCATGTGCGGGTGAGAGGGTGAGCAGATAGTATTTAGCAATTTGCAAGCCGTAAGCCGTAGGTCGGATGTCGTAGATGAACTCGAGGGGCGGCCAAGGTGAGGTGTTCACCGTGACTGGGAACACAATTATGAATAAGTAAACAAGTAAATAAATAAATAAATAAATAAATAAATAAATAAATAAATAAATAAATAAATAAATAAATAAATGTAACGCCTTACCATGCGGCTCAGGTGGTTGCACACATACATTACTGCCGTGTAGGCAACGGGCAGCTTCTCGCGCCCCTCGACTGTGACTGGAAACTCATGTATAAATAAATGAATCAATAAACAAGCAAATAAACAAATAGAGAAGTAAATAAATAAATAAATGCGACGCCTTACCATGAAGCTCTGGTGGTTGCACACATACATGACTGCCGTGTTAGCACCTCCAACGTGTCTGGAAACACAATTATAAATAAATACATAAATAAATGTAACGCCTTACCATGAAGCTCTGGTGGTTGCACACATACATGACTGCCGTGTTGGAATCTGGCAGGTTTTCACGCCCCTCAACGGTGACTGGGAAGAAGGGGAAGGTGCTCAGCGTTGCCCAGATGTTGTTGATTACATGGATATACAAACGTCTGCGATGAGGGAAGGGGGTTAGAGGAACAGGGTGGTGGGGGTGGGGGGGGGGGGGGCAAAGCTGGAGTCTTTGTGCATGTGTGTCTGTGTATTCGTGTGCATTGGATATTAGCCGCCTGGGATGAGGGGACAAGGGGTCGAAAACGGGGGGGGGGGGTGGGTGGGGGGGTCACCGCTGTATGTGTGCATGTATATACGTGTGCATGGGTACCAAAAACGTCTGTCTGAGGGAAGGGGGTTAGAGGAACGGGGGGGAGGGGGGGGAGGGGGCACGCTGGAGTGGAGTGTGTGTGTGTGTACGTGTTCATGGATCACAAACTTCTGCGATGAGGGGGAGGGGGTTAGAGGAACGGGGGGGAGTGGGGGTTGGGTTGGGTTGGGATGGGGTGGGGTGGGGGTGTGGGGTGGGGGGGGCACACAGCTGGAGTGTGTGTGTGTATGTGTGTATGTGTGCAGGGGTCTACTAACATCCGAGATGAGGGGAAGGGGGCACATCTGGAGTGTGTGTATGTGTGCATGTGTGTACGTGTGCATGGGTCTACAAACGTCTGCGATGAGGGGGAGGGGGCACAGCTGGAGTGTGTGTGTCTGTGTGTCAAACTTCAACCCCAACCTCAACTGCAACCCAAAGAAAACCCCTCGACCCCAACCTCAACTACAACCCCAACTGCAACCCCACAACCCACGCCCCCCCCACCCCAAACTAATTTTTCTTGACCACCATTAAACCCAACACCCAACTGGCCCAAACCCCAACCTCAACCCCACAACCTCAACCCCACATCCCAACCCTAACCCCATCATGAAATTCCCTTGGACCCCTTCAACCCCAACCCCACAACGCTCAAACACCCACATCCCAACCCCAATCATGATTCCTTGGACCCGCCCTTCAATCCCACCCCAACACCCAACCTGCCAACCACCCCAATATCAGCCCAACAACCCCAAGCCCCCCACCCCAACATGATTTCTTGAACCTTCACCCAAACCTCGACCCCCACCCAACACTGCAACCCCCCAACCACCCCACGTCCCAAAACCCCAACCCCAACGCCAAACAATAAATTTCTTTTGAACACCTCACACCCAACCTTAACCCGACAACCCAACCCCCCCCACACCCAATAAATGATTCAATTGACCCTGTCCTCCAAACCTTGACACCCCAACCTCAACTGCAAACCAGCCTTCCTACCACCCCACAACCCAAAGGCCCCACAGTCCCCCAAACGTCAAGCAGCCCCCCAACCTCAACCCCGCACCCCCTAGCCCCCACACCCTCCACCCTCCCCCCCCAACTGCAACCCAAGCCCCAACCCCCACGTCCCCAACCGTCAAGGCCCCAACCCTCAACCCCCCACCCCCTAGCCGCCACCCCCTCCCCCCAACCCTGCAACCCAAGCCCCCAACCCCCCACAGTCCCACGTCAAGAAGCCCCCCAACCCCAACCCCCACCCCCTAGCGCCCAACCCATCCCCCAACTGCATACCCCCACCTGCAAAACCCAAGCCCCCCAACCCCAACGTCCCCAAAGTCAAGTCAGCAGCCCCCCCCCTCAACACCCCACCCCCTAGCCCACCCCCTCCCCCAACCTGCAACCAAGCCCCAACCCCACGTCCCCCAACGTCAAGCGCCCAACCTCAACCCCTCCCTCGCCCACCCCTCCCCCCAACTGGGCTGCAACCCAAGCCCCAAAACCCCACGTCCCCACTCTCCATGTCAAGGCCCACAACCCTCAACCCCAAACCCCTAAGCCCACCCCCTCCCCCAACTGCACCCCAAGCCCCCAACACCCACTCGTCCCCCAACGTCAAGCCCCCAACCTCAAACCCCACCCCCTAGCCCACCCCCCCCCAACTGCACCCAGCCCCAACCCACGTCCCCAACGTCAAGGCCCCCAACCTCAACCCCACCACCCTCCCCCAACTGCAACCCAAGCCCCAACCGCCAACGTCCCCCAACTCAAGCCCTCCCAACCTCAACCCCACCCCCTAGCCCACCACCCTTCCCCCCAACTTGCAACCCCAAGCCCCAACCCCCCACACCCCAACGTTGCCCCCCCCAACGTCAAGTCAAGCCCGTACCTCACCCCACCGCCCTCCCCCTAAACTGCAACCCAAGCCCCAACGCCCACTTCCAACCCAACGTGTCAATCCCCAACCTCCAACCAACTCAACCCTACGCCCCACCCCCTGCCCACCCGCCCACCCCTCCCCCAACTTGGCAACCCCCAGCCCCAACCCACGTCCCCCAACGTCAGCCAAGCCCCCCACGCGCCAACCCCAACAACCCTCCCCCAACTGCAAACCCAAGCCACCCCAAACCCCCCACTTCCCCAACTTTATATGCCCCCAACCTCCAGACCCCACCCTCGACCCCCACCCCTCCCTCCCCCAAACTGCAAACCCAACCCAAGAGCCCCAACCCCCCCAACCAAGAGCCCCAACCCCCACGTCCCCAACAATCAAGAGAAGAATCCCCCCAACCTCAACCCCACCCCCCCCCCCTCTCCCCAACTGCACCCAAAAGCCCCCTCAAACGCCCCCACCGTCCCCAACGTCAAGCAAGAAGGCAGCCCCCAAACCTCGTCAACACCCAAACCCCACCCCCTAGCCCACCCCTCCCCCCAAACTGAAAACCCAGCCCCCAACCCCACGTCCCCCAAATGCCAACCCAAGCCCAACCCCCAGTCCCCAACGTCAAGCCCCACCTCACCCCACCCCCTAGCCCACCCCCTCCCCCAACTGCAACCTCAAGCCCCAACCCATGTCCCCAAAGTCAAGCCCCCAAACTCAACCCACCCCTAGCCCACCCCTCCCCCAACTGCAACCAAGCACCAACCCCAGTCCCCACAGTCAAGCCCCCAAACTCACCCCACCCCCTAGCCTCCCCACCACCTCCCCCCAACTGAAACCAAGCCCCAACCCAACACGTCCCCACGTCAAGCCCCCAACCTCAAACCCACCCCCCTAGGCCCACCCCCTCCCCCAACTGCGAAACCCAAGCCCCAACCCCACGTCCCCAACATCAAGCCCCAACATAAAACAAAAACCCCAATGACCAAACCACCTCACCAACAACTTGAACAAATAGCCCCAACCCCACGCCCCAACGTTCAAGCCCCCAACATCAACCCCACCCCCTAGCCCACCCCCTCTCCCAAACTGAAAAACCCAAGCCCAACCCACGTCCCCAACGTTCAAGCCCCCCAACTTCAACCCCACCCCCTAGAACACCCCCTCCCCAAACTGCAACACCAAGCCTCAACCCCATTCCCCAACGTCAAGCCCCCAACCTCAACCCCACCCCCTAGCCCACCCCCTCCCCCAACTGCAACCCAAGCCCCAACCCCACGTCCCCAACGTCAAGCCCCCAACCTCCAACACACCCCACGCCCCACCCCATCCCCCAACTGCCAACCCAAGTACCCAACCCCACGTACCCAACGGTCAGCCCCCAAACTACCCACACCTAGCCTACCCCTCCCCCAACTGCAAACCCAAGCACCCAACCAATGTCCCCAACGTCAAGCCCCCACCTCAACCCCACCCCCTACCCACCCCCCCCCAACTGCACCTCAAGCCCCAACACCACGGCCCCACGTTCAAGCCCCAAAATCAACCCCACCCAATAGCCCACACCCTCCCCCAACTGCAACCAAAACCACCAACCCCAAGTAACCAACGTCAACCACAACCTCAACCCCACCCCCCCTAGCCCACACCCCCCTCCCCCAACTGCAACCCAAGCCCAACCCCACTCCCCACGTCAAGCCCCCAACCTCAACCCCACCCCCTAGCCCACAACCCACCCTCCCCCACTGCAACCCAAACCCCCAACCCCACGTCCCCAACTTCAAGCAAGCCCCCAACCTCAACCCCACCCCTAGCCCACCCCTCCCGCCAACTGAAACCCAAGCCCCAACCCCAAACGTCCCCAACGTCAAGGCGCCCAACCTCACCCCACCCCCTCCCCCAACGGCAACCAAGCCCCCACCCAGCTCCCAACGTCAAGCCCTCAACCTCCACCCCACCCACACTCAAAAACCAACCCCACCCCCCCGTAAGTCCGCCCCCACCCCCCTAAGCCCACCCCCCTCCCCCAACTGAAACCCAACCCAAAGCCCAACCCCACGTCCCCCAACAGTCAAGGCCCCCAACCTCACCCCACCCCCTCGAGCCCACTCCCTCCCCTCAACTGAAATCCCAAGCCCCAACCCACGTCCCCAAACGTCAAGAAGCCTCCAAACCTCACCCCACCCCCTAATCCCCACACACCCCCCCGTCCCCCAACTGCAGAAACTGCAACCCAGCCCAACCCCCCGTCCCGTCCCCAATTCAAGCAGCCCCCAACCCCCTTCAACCCCACACCCCCCTAGCCAAGCCACCCCACCCCCTAGATCCCACCCCCCGCCCCAACTTAAACCCAAGCCCCAACCCCACTCCCCTAACGTCAATCCCCCCAACCTCAACCCCCCCCCACCCCCTATGCCCACCCATCCCCGCAACCTTCACCCAAGCCCCACCCCCACGTCCCCAACGTCAAGCCCCAACCTCAACACAACCCCCCCCCCTATCCTACCCCCTCCCACCAACTGCAAAAAACCAAGCCACCACCCCATTCAAATTCCCCAACGTCAAGCGCCCAACCTCAACCCCACCCCTAACCTCAAACCCCACACGTCCCCCACGACACAAGCCTACAACCATCACCCCACCACCTAGTCCCATCCCCCCTCCCCCAACTTCCACCCCATCCCCACCACCCCACGTCCCCTACGTCAAGGCCCCCCCAATCTTCTCACCTCAACCCCACCCCCTAGCCCACCCCCTCCCCCAACTGGAAACACGCAAGCCCCAACCCCCTATAACATCTCCACCAACGTCAGGAAGCCCCCAAACTCAAACCCTCCACCCCCTGCCCACCCCACTCTCCGCATCGACTGCAACCCAAGCCCCACCCCCACTTCCTCCAACGTCAAGCCCCCACCATCAACCCCACCCCCCTAGCCTACCCACCACCCTCCCCCAAACTGCAAACCCAGAGAACCCCAAACCTCCAACTCCCACTTGTCCCCACACAGTCAACGCCCCAAAACCCTACAGCAAAACCCCACCGGGCCCTAGCCCACCCCCCTCCGATCCCCAACTGCAACCCAGCCCCCAACCACCCACAAACGTCCCCGAACGTCTCAGGCCCTCACCATCCTCAACCGCCACCGCTCCTAAGCCCACCTCCCCTCCCCAAATGCAACCGCACAGCCCCAACACCACAGCGTCCATTCCAATACGTCAAGTCGTAAAGCCCAGTCCCCAACCTCAACCGCCACCCCCGAGCCCCACCCTCTGCCCCCAAGCTGCAACACCAAAGCCAACCAACCCCAACGTTCCCCAACGTCCTAGCCCCTCCACCTATCAAACGCCGACCCTAACCCCCCTGCCCCAGAAGGCCCTCCGCACACACTGTGCAAAAGCGCAACCCAAGCCCAATCCCCGTGCCCAGTCAAGCCCGCCAAGCCAGTACAACCCCTCCCTAGCCCACCCCCCCCCCCAACTGCTACCCAACCCCAACGCCCCACGTCCCCACGTCAAGCGCCCCAACCTCAACCCCACCCCCTACCCACCCCCCTCCCCCAACTGCAAAAAAAACCCAAGCCCCAACCCCCCCCACGTGCCCAAACGCAAGACCCCAACCTCAAAACCAACCCCACCCCCTAGACCCACTCCCCTCCCAACTGCACCAATCCCCCCCAACCCCACGCCCAACTGTCAAGCCCCCCATACCTCACCCCCACCCCCTAGCCCCCCCCTCCCCCCAACTGCACCCCAGCCCCAACCCCCCGTCCCCACCGTTCAAGCCCCCAACTCAACCCCCCCTCTACCCACCCCCCTCCCCCTACCAACTGCAAACCCAAGCCCCAACCTCCCCCACGGCCCCAAACGGACGAGCCCCCCCCACCTAAACCCCCCCCCAGCCCACCCCACTCCCCCCAACTGCAACCCAGAGACCCCCAACCCCCTCACGTTCCCCAACGTCAAAGCGAAGTACACGCTCCCCGCAACCTCAGCAACCCCCCCCCCCGCCTACCCCTAGCCACTTACCCTCCCGACAACTGTCAACCACCAGCCCCCCAACCCCACGTCCCCAACCCTCAAGAGACAGCCCCTCACCCATCTTCAACCCCACCCCCTACCCACCCCCACTCCCCAACTGCAACCCAAGCCCCAACCCCACGTCCCCAACGTCAAGCCCCCAACCTCAACCCCCCTGCCACCTCCCACTTGCAAAACCTCACAGCCCCAACCACCACGTCCCCAGACGTTCAAAGCCCACCCCACCTCAACCTTCAATCCCCCCCATCCCCGAGCCTCACGCAACCCACCCCCCCCAACTGCATAACCCAATTCCCCCCACCCGAACCCCACGGTCTCTCGAACTGTCTACAGCCCCTCCACCTCAACGCCCAATCCTCACCTAAGCCGAACACTCCTTCCCTCCCACCAACTCGGACAACCCAAAGGCCATCCCCCCCCACGTCCCACCAGACTCAAAGCCCCTCTACCTACAAAAACCCCATCCCACCTGCCCCACGCTCCCCGAACCTCTCATCTGATCCCCCAACTGCACCAAACCTCAAGGTCCTCCAACCCCACGTAACTTCCAACTCAAAGGCCCCCAACCAGTACACACCCCACCAACCCTATCCCACCCCCCCCCCACTGCAACCCAGCCCCAACACCCCACTTCCCCAACTTCAAAGCCCCAAGCCCCCAACCTCAACCCTACCCCACTAGCCCCCCCCTCCCTCCACCTGCAGAACAACCACAAGCCCCAATCCCCCCGTCCCCCAACCTCCCACACAGCCCCCACCCACCAACCTCAACACCCACCCACCCTACCACCCCCTTCCCCAACGTCGCACTAACCCAAGCTCCAACCCCACAGTTCCACCCAACGTCAAGCCCCCCACCTAACCCCACCCCCCTCCCTCCCCCAACTGCACATCACCCAATGCCGCCCAACCCCACGTCCCCGAAACGCAACTACCCTCACCCCCCTAGCCCACCCCCGTCCACCCAACTGCAAATCACCAAGTCCCCATACCCCACGTCCCCAACGTCAGCCCCCAACCCACCTCAACCCCCCCCCCTAGCCCACCGCCCTGCCACCCCCACTGAAACCCAAGCCCCCAACCCCAATTCCCACAGACGCCCAAGGAGCCCCCCACCTCAACCCACCTCACCCCTAGCCCACCCCCTCCCCTTCCCCCAACTGCAACCCAATCCGCCCCCACCCCACGTCCCCAACGTCCACCCCCAACCATATCAACCCTCCCACCCCCTAGCCCGCACACCCTCCCACAACTGCAACCAAGCCCCAACCCCCGTCCCCAACGTCAAAGCCACAGGCCCCCACCCTCAACCCCTCCCTACGCCAAGCCTCCCCCCCCCTAGCCAATCTCGCAAACCCGCCCAACCCCTACGTCCCCAACGTCAAGCCAAAATCCCCCAACCGCAACACAAACCCATTCACTCCCATAGCCCACCCTCCCTCGCCCACCACAAACTGGTGCCACCCAAGCCCCAACCCCACGTCCCCAACGTCAAGACACACCCAACCTTCAACCCCCCCCACTGACCCCACCCCCTCCCCCACTGCAACCAGCCCCAACCCCACGTCCCCACGTCAAGCGAGGGCCCCCCAAAACCGCAACCCCACCCTCCTAGCCCATCGACCCCGCCCCCAACTGCAACCCAAGCCCCCACCCCCACGTCCCAACGTCAACCCAGCCCCCACCCCCCAAACCCCACCCCTACGCCCACCCCCTCCCCCAACGTGAGAACACATCAGGTCCCCAACCCCACCGTTCCCCACGTCAAGAAGCCCACCCCCAACCTCAACCCCCCCACCCCCCTAGCCCCACACCCCCCTCCCCCAACTGCAACCCAAGCCCAACCCCACTCCCCAACGTCAAGACCCTCAACCTCAACCCCACCCCCTAGCCCACACCCTCCCACAAACTGCAAACCCAAGATCCCCAACCCCCACTCCCCCACGTTCAATCCCAACCTCAACCCACCCCCCTAGCCCACCCCCTCCCTCCAACTGCAACCCAAGCCCCGAACCCCACGTCCCCAACTCAAGGCCCCAACCTCAACCCACCCCTATCCGCCCGCCTTCTCTCTCCAACTGCAAACCCAATATGCCCCCACAACACCCCCACGGTCCCAACGTCAGGCCCCCAACCACCCTAACCCCACCCCCCTTAACCCCCCCCGCCCCCCCCAAGCCCCCCCCCCCCCCCCCCACGCAACCCAAGCCCCAACCCCACGTCCCCAACGTCCAGCCCCCAACCCAACCCCCCCCACTAACAGCCTACTCCCTCACCCCTTACCCGCAACACCCAGCCAACCACCCCCCAGCCCACGCCCCCCAAACCCTAAAACAAACACACTTGAATTTGTCCGTGAGCATAGTGAAGGGGTAGAAGATGGACATGGTGGCAAAGAGCGGCAGGGACCCCACGTCCTTAACCCCATCCCCAACCTCAACCCCGAGCCGACCACCACCAGCCTCACGCCCCCAACCCCAAGCCCCCAACCCTAACAGCACAAGCATACTTGAATTGATCCGTAAGCATAGTAAAGGGGTAGAAGATGGACATGGTGACAAAGAGCGGCAGGGACCCCAAGTCCTCAACCCCGTCCCCAACCTCAACCCCAAGACAACCACCTCCAGCCCCACGTCCCCAACCCCAAGCCCCCAAGCCTAACACAACACAAGCCTACTTGAATTTATCCGTGAGCATGGTGAAGGGGTAGAAGATGGACATTGTGGCAAAGAGCGGCAGGGATCCCAAGACCCCAACCCCAACTCCCAACCTCAATCTCGAGCCACCCACCTCCAACCCCAAGGCCCAACCTAAACCCCAAGCCACCCACCCCCAGCCCCACGTCCCTACCCCCACTCCCCACTCCCAACCTCAAACCCAAGCCAACCACCTCCATCCCCACGTCCCTACCCCACCCCAAACCTCCACCCGACGCAACCATTCCCCACCTCCCACTCACCAACCCTCCCCAACCTCAACCCCAAGCCACCCACCCCCAGCCCCACGTCCCTACCCCCACTCCCACTCGCAACCCAAACCCAAGCCAACCACCACCTCCAGCCCCACGTCTCCACCCCAACCCCAAACCTCCACCATCCCGAGCCACCCCCCCCCCATCCCCACGTCCCTCACCCCACCCGCCAGCCCGACCCCGCCATCAACCACAACCCTTAGCCACCCCCCCCTACCCCACGTGCCCCCAACACCACCCCCAAGCCCGACCCCTGCATCCAACCACAACCCTGAGCCACCCACCCGGCCCCCCCTACCCCACGGTCCCCACCCCCCCACCCCCAACCTCAACTCAGGCCAGCCAACCCCCAACCCCACCTTCCCCAACCCCCAACACACCACCTAGCCTCCAGTCTCACCACCTTCAACTCACCAACCTGACGCCTCCCCCGAACAGCCCCGTGACTCCCCCCCACCCCACCCCTGCCTTAGAATCCTCCCTCCCCCCGACACCGTCCTCCCACACCCCACCCCACCCCCCCAGCCCCACCCCCCAGGCCTCACAACCCCGGAGCCGACCATCCACCAGCCTTAACAGCCCCCACCCCCAATCCCCGCACCCAACCCCTACCAACAACAAGCTTACTTGAATTTATCTGTGAGCATGGTGAAGGGGTAAAAGATAGACATGGTGGCAAAGAGCGGCAGGGACCCCAAGTCCTCAACCCCGCCCCCAACCTCAACCCCGTGACAACCACCCCCAGCCCCATGTCCCCAACCCCAAGCCTAACACAACACAAGCTTACTTGAATTTGTCCGTGAGCATGGTGAAGGGGTAAAAGATGGACATGGTGGCAAAGAGCGGCAGGGACCCCAAGTCCTCAACCCCATCCCCAACCTCAACCCCGAGCCGACCACCCCCAGCCCCATGTCCCCAACCCCAAGCCCCCAACCCTAACAGCACAAGCTTACTTGAATTGATCTGTGAGCATAGTGAAGGGGTAGAAGATGGACATGGTGACAAAGAGCGGCAGGGACCCCAAGTCCTCAACCCCACCCCCAACCTCAACCCCGAGACAACCACCCCCAGCCCCACGTCTCCAACCCCAAGCCCCCAACCCTAACACAACACAAGCTTACTTGAATTTGTCCGTGAGCATGGTGAAGGGGTAGAAGATAGACATGGTGACAAAGAGCGGCAGGGACAGGGCGAAGGTCCACAACACAAACATGAGGGCGCGGAGGTTGGCAAACACTTTGTTGCCACTGCTGGTTTCTGCAGGGGGGGGGTGGGAGTGGGGAGTGGGGGTGGGTACGCACAGGGGTAGTGGGTGCAATAAGGGGGGCCACAAATGAAATCACATGATATCATGTCATCATACGATATTATATTATGCCGGCAGTCTGGCTAGGCTGAAGTTACCAGTTATATACAATATCATATAATGCAATTTGTATGATATCATATGATATCATACTCGCCTTTGGTCAACATCATATGATATGCTGGTCCCTAGCAATTAGGGGGGTGACAAATGAAAGAAATCAAGGTCTGCAAGTAGGTTGGCGAACACTTGGTTGTCACTGCTGGTTTCTGCATGGGGGGTATAAGGGGGGCGACGAATTGGTGGGAGAAGGGATTAGGGAGAGGGGAGAAAGTTTGTTTTCGTGGGTATCGCATGGGTGAACCAATTGGTTCATGTAGACGGCCAGGCGCCGTAAGGCGTAAATAACCATGCAACAATCGTTATGTTTCTGTCGGCCACGTCGAGCGGCGACGAACGGATCTCTGATCTAGGGTTGTCCAAACGGCAGGCCAGTAGGAAGGCGAGGGGCTGGGCAGAAAAAGAAAAAAAAGTTCTTAGAGAATGCGCATGCGAGCCTCGTTAGATTCAAAAGATCGTTGGATTGCTTCTGGTCAGTGCTCGGGAGTCAGAGCACAGGGCTGACGAGAGTATCTCGCTTCTAAATGCGATGTTTCCAGACCTGTCGAGCCGGTTTGGACGGTGCGGATTACAACTAGATCCATAGTCAATGGGCGCAGATGGAGACGTGCGTGGATGTAAAAGGGGCATTTGGCGTCGACTGTGCATGGCTAAATGGATGAATATGGATATGTTCCCAATCCTAATTTTTTTACACATCGCGCCCCTGAAAGTATCTTGGGATGATCGTTGGGATGATCGCGGGCATCGAATACGACATCGATGATAAAGCACAACTGCCGGCTTGATTGACGATGCAATTGCAGAGGCTTGAAGAACGCAGAGGTCCACCCCTGATGAGTACTAACAATAAGTGCATTGCCAACGAATAGATCGTTTGTGCATTGACAATGAGTACACCAGCATAGCAGCACGGTGCATGGATTCCGTTATTATCGCAGTAGAACTTGCAGTTGGGCACCTGAAGGCTTCTCGAAGTTTTCAGCAGCTCCGGTAGCAGCGGCACGAGCCACATGCAGAGGCTGCCTAATCTCCTCGGATGCAACCCCATGCCCCATCTGGGGCGTGCACTGGGGAACAGAAGAGCGCAGTGGTGCCCATGCCTTTACTGGCCGCGGAACCAAGGCAGCAGGGGAGTAAGAGACTGGGGCAGGGCGAGTCAGAGCGGTAGTGGCGTGCCTAAGCATGGTGACAGGAGGTGTAGCAATGCAACGGGGTACTGCTTGTAAGAGGGGGAGGGTAGAGCGCAGAGAGGACGCGTGTTTTGCCCTGGAGGAATGTGCTCCGTCAGTGTGGGCTTTCGTGCGCAGCGCTGCCTAGGATCGAGTTAGATCTGGGGCTCGCGGGCCACGGCAGGGTTTAGACATCGGCCACAGCTGGTGTCGGTTATTATAGCCATTTCAGCCACAGGTGCAGGTGTCGGGACTCAGGAGGGGTGATTTGGCTTGGATTTGAGTTTTCAAAAAACTTCGTACCGCTAGTTCGTACCTCGAACTCGAGAATTTGACCTGAGAATTCTGACATTATGGCCTGAGCATCGAGAATTCTGATAGCATACCAGAAATCTGAGGATTCTAAAAATAAACGCGTCAAAAAGTGCTGGTACGAAAGACGAACGACGAGACCCAAATCCAAATCATCTGCTGAATTTCTTCATGTATATTTGCTTGCCCCTGTTTCCTGAACTCCTGCTCATCCTGAATCCTGGTTCTGCCAGTCACTCACAGTGCTGATCAATTCAACTCATTCAAGCACTCGCAGTGCTGATCAATTCCATATATCCAAGCACTCACAGTGCTGACCAATTTTACTCATTCAAGCACCCACAGTGCTGATTAAATTGAAATTGAAATTGAAAAGTGAAAAAGTGTTACATCCGTGTAATACAGTACAGTGCTGATTACTTCATACACTCTTGATACCCAAAATACCTTTGACAGGGTGGGCTATTATTACGAAGCTGGCAAAACCTATGTCCCACTAATGGTGTCCAACAACTTGCACCACGTCCTCAGTTCCTCACACCGTGTCGTTCCACCTAGCCCCACCTTACAGCGTTACCCCCCCCCACTGCGAATTCTGGTTCCACCACTAATGGTGTCCACCAAAAGCTTTGAACAGTACTGCAACTCTCCAAGGTGTCAGACTGTAAATTATAAACATGCCCAACTGCTCTCAATATGACTAAACATTTACACAAAACGTTGATAAAGCTGAAGAATCTTGGGTTGGGTTATGGCGGGGGGGGGGGGGGGGGGGGGGGGGGGGGTAGCTATGGCCAGATCGAGTTCCACGTTTTGGCATGTCTCTAGATCGGTTTTGCTCCAACTGGAACGCAGACTCTTTTTTGGTAGATAGTAAAGAAGCCGAAAATCGGAAAAGTTACTGGTACTATTTTTACACTTTTTCAGAAACAAAATCTTTAAACACATATAAGTAATTAACCAAAATGTTTAACGCTGGCAAAAAAATTGAATTGTCCGTATTCGGTATACAGACTAGAAACGGCAGATGTCGTATCTTCTTGCCCCCGAACAGCCCTAGTTGTGCACACCAGAGATCTCTGGTGCACACCATATCATGTTTCCGGAGTCTTATACAAATTGGAAACACAATCCAAGTTGCAGATCACTAGTTTGCACCCTCCCAGCATATTCTATCTAGATGGCCAGATGGATTGGGTGTAGAAGTTGAGAAGGCCACCAGTTGACCTACACAGGTACCAGGCCAGGCTAGGCCAGTCCAGGCCCAGCCCTTACAGGCTGGCATACAGGCATACCGACCCGCAGCAGTCGGAACGAGGGGCAGAATCGCGCAGTTTTTGACAATTCAACTTCATGCAATGTGATGGATGGAACAATTTGATGGCGATTTATTATTTCTCTGGCTCGATCTGTGCTATGTGGAGCTCGCGGCAGTCACTCATGTACGATCGTGTACTCTCGGGCAGCTTTCTCCACAGGCCATGTCAGGAGGTGAAACTACAATGCTAACTTTGGAAAGTGTATCGCGTTTGCTTTTGCTTTTCACTGAGACATCGGAAAAGACATCGGAAAAGAAAGAACTTAGGCCCGGGGTTCACCCCGCCCCCCATATTACGTGATGCTGGCTAACCCCCAGCTAGCTTCCCCTTACCGGTAATAGGCACATATAGATGTGCCGGTCTACTCATAGAGCGTGACGCTTACTGGCGAATCCCCCACCTCGGACAATCTTTAGCTACAATTTCAAGCTTACGATCTTCACGTTCACAAGCACCGTTGTCAGTCGAACGTTACCTATAGAAACGGGCAGAAACTTATCGATACTCGCCTGCACTTGACGATTCCATTCCAGAATCTCCTCGTCCACAGCCCACGCCCGCTGCTCTAATCCCGTCATGCCCCCAGGCTGTGTCCTGCGCCCTCCAGGGGGGCTATCCCTGTTGCTACCCCTCCTGTCCCTGCTGCTGCTCTCCCTCTCCTCAGTCCATGGCGCTGTGTCATGCTTCCAGCATCTAAGCCGCGCCGATTTCCCTTTCTGCCAGTCCCTGTCTCCCTCCTACGCCCTGCACTGGGCCCTAGAGGCTGACACCATCCGCTTTGGTGTGGTGGTGGAGGGGGGCGGGTGGGGCTACGTGGGTCTGGGTCTGAGTGAGGGCGGCATGGTGGGAGCTGACATCTGGGTGGTGCATGCGCCGCAGGAGGATGATGATGACGAGGAGGGCACGGGGGGGGCCTGGGCAGTGAAGGACTACTTCTCTATGGAGGAAGCCATGCCGATTGAGGATGCCCCAGGGGGGCAGGATGTGCAGCTGCTGTCAGTGCAGCAGGGCCAGGGGACAACTGTGGCTATCTTCCAGCGAAAGCTAGACACGTGTAACACCACCAACGACATTGCCATCTTAAACGACACTGACAGCCAGGTCATCTTCGCGTATGGCAACCGGTGGGGATACCATGGAGAAAACAGGGGTGAGTGGGTTGAGGAGTGTGTGTGGGGTGGGGGTAGAGGTGTGTGGGTTGTGGTGGGGGGGCAGTGAGTGTGTGTGCATGAGTGGGTGATGGTGGAGGCGTGATTTTGGTGGTGGTGGGGTGCTGGGGACACCATGGAGAAAACAGGGGTGAGTGGGTGGAGGAGTGTGTGTGGGGTAGCGGTGTGTGTGTTTGTGGTGGTGGGGGTGGTGGGGGCAGTGTGTGTGTTGGTGGGGGCGCAATCTTCGTGCATAGTAGCCAATGGGAATACCATGGAGAAATTATTGGTGAGTGGGTGAAGGAGTGCGTGTGGTGTGTGTGTGTATGTGTGTGTGGTGGTGGGGGGTAGGGGTGTTTGTGTGTGTGTGTGTGTGTGTATGTGGGTGTGGGTGGGGGGGCAGTGTGTGTGTGCATGGGTGAGCATGGGTGTGTGTTGGTGGAGGCGTCATCTTCGCGTATGGCAATTGGTGGGGCTACCATGCAGACAAGTTCTAAGATCGTGTCGCAAGCGACACGGGTAATCGCTTTAGCAGTCACCGGCAGGGAGTTTCGAAAGTACTGGAGAAAGTAGCTACTCGTAGCCGAATACAGCTACAAACATTGAACAGTTTTTGCGAAGGATTTTGACCCCTGCGATGCTGATAACTTTAGTCATGCGCACTCCAACTATGAGCAGAAATTGTGGGTGCGGAGGTGGTCGGAATCGTTCAAACTGGACATCTGTCAGACAGACGGACAGCGGACAGCGGACAGACAGACGGCGGAGAGAGACACGGGGGGAACCTAGGGCTTCAGCCCCGGGACCCCTGGGGGGTCCAGAGGGGGCTAAAGCGAAAACACAGGGGTGGGTGGGTGGAGGAGTGAGATGTGTGTGTGTTTGAGAGTGTGTGTATTTGAGGGAGTGTGTGTGGTGGGTGGTGGGTGCGTGCGTGTGTGTGTGGTGTGTGTGGTGTGGTGTGGTGTGTGTGTGGGGCAGTGTGTGTGTGCATGCGTGTGTGTTGGTGGGGGCGTCATCTTCGTGTATGGTAGCCAATGGGGATACCATGGAGAACACAGGGGTGAGTGGGTGGAGGAGTGTGTGTGAGTGGTGGTAGGGATGTGGGGCGTGTGTGTGTGTCTGGTGGTGCGGGGTAGGGTTCGGGTGTGCGTAGTGGGGGGACGTTGTGTGTGTGTTGGTGGAGGCGTCATCTTCGTGTATGGCAAACCCGGTGGGGCTACCATGGAGAAAACAGGGGTGGGTGGGTGAGTGGGTAGAAGAGTGTGTGTGTGTGGTGGTGGTGGTGGTGGGGGGGGGGGAGTGGTGGTGGTGGTGGTGTGGTGGTGGTGGGGGGGGGGGGCAGTGTGTGTGTTGGTGGGGGCGTCATCTTTGTGTATGGTTGCCAATGGGGATACCATGGAGAAAACAGGGGTGGGTGGATGAGTGGGTGGATGAGTGGGTGGAGGAGTGTGTGTGTGTGTGCATGAGTGTTTGTTGGAGGAGGCGTCATCTTCGTGTATGGCACCTGGTGGGGATACCATGGAGAAAACAGGGATCAGTGGGTGGAGGAGTGGGTGGAGGAGTGGTTCGAGGAGCGTGTGTGTGTGTGCATGAGTGTTTGTTGGAGGAGGCGTATCTTCGTGTATGGCACCTGGTGGGGATACCATGGAGAAAACAGGATTAGTGGGTGAGGAGTGGGTGGAGATTGGGTCGAGGATGTGTGTGTGTGTGCATGATTGTTTGTTGTTGGCGGAGGCGTCATCTCGTGTATGGCCCTGGTGGGAATACCTGGATAAAACTGGATCAGTGGGTGGAAGTGGGTTGGGTGGCGGTAGGGGTGTGTGGGGTGGGAGGGGGGGGGAGGGGGGTGGGTGGGGGGGGGGGGGTGGGGGGGGGGGGGGGGGGTGGTGGGGGGGGGGGGTGTGGGGGGGGGGGGGGGGGGTGGGTGGGGGGGGGGGGGGATGGGCAGAGTGTGGTATGGTGTTGTGTGTTTTGGTTGGATGGGTGGGGGGTGAGGGGGCAGAGTGTTTGGGGGTGTGGTTTTTTGTAGGTGGTGCTTGTGTGTTGATTTTTTGTGGGGGGGGCGGGGGGGGCTGGGTGGGGTGGGGGGGGGGGGGGCAGATTGTGTGGGGTGGTGTATTGGTAGAGGTGTGTGGTTGTGTTTGTGGTGTGTGTAATACCATGGAGAAAACAGGGGTGAGTGGGTGGAGGAGTGTGTGTGGGGTAGGGGTGTGTGTGTTGGTGGGGGCGTCATCTTTGTGTATGGTAGCCAATGGGGATACCATATAGAAAACAGGGGTTAGTGGGTTGAGGAGTGTGTGTTTGTGTGTGTGTCCTGGAGTGTGTGAGTGGTGTGGTATGGTGTGGTGTGGTTTGGTGGTGTGGTGTGGGGTGAGGGGGCAGTGTGTGTGTGCATGAGTGCGTGTTGGTGGGGGCGTCATCTTCGCGTATGGTAGCCAATGGGGATGTCAGAATGGTGGACTAAAGGCACACGGATGCTATATCGGCATCTAGATCTATATGCCGATATAGCATCCGTGTGCCTGTAGTTAATCATCCTGACAGTAATGAATGCCCTGGGAGGGGTAGGGGGTTCGACCATACCATGGGGAAACCAGGGTGAGTGGGTGAGGAGTGTGTGGGGGTGTGGTGGGGAGGGTCTGGGCTGGGGATTTGTTGTGTGTAGTGTAAGGGGATTTGGTGTATGGGTGTGTGTGCGTTGGTGAGTTGGTGGGGGGGCATGTGTGCTGAGTGTGTGTTGGTGGGGGCTCATCTTCGCGTCTGTAGCCATGGGATACCTTGGGGACAACAGGGGTGGGGGGGTGGAGTGTGTGTGTGTGTGTTTGTGTTGTGTGTGTAGCGGTGGTGGTGTATTAGTGGTGTGGGTGGGTCAGGTATGGGTGGTGGTGGTGGTGGGTAGTGTGGTGGTGTTTTGGTGGGGTGGATGGGCGGCAGTGTGGTGTTGCAGGAGGTTTGCTTGAGGTGGGGGCGTCCAGCTCGTAGTATAGCACCTAATGGGGCAACCATGGAGAAAACAGGTTGGATGGTGAGTGAGATAGAGGAGTGTGTGTGTGTTTGTGAGGGGGGGGGGGGGGGGGGGGGGGGGCAGTTGTGTGTGTTGGGTGGGGGCTTCCATCTTCGTGTATGGTAGCCAATGGGGATATCCATTGAGAAAACAGGTGAGTGGGGTGAAGGAGTGTGTGTGAGGTCGGGTAGGTGTGTGGTGTGCGTTGGGGGGGCTGGTGGGGGCGTCATTTTGTGTATGTTAGCCATTGGGAATTGGGATATCATGGATCAACAGGGTGAGTGCCCCCCCCCCCCCCCCCCCCCCCCGCCCCCCCCTTCCCCCCCACCACCAATGTGTGTGTGCAAGCGCTGACCTATACCCCCCATTCCCCCACCCGCCCACCATACCATCCCCCCCTAAACGCATCCCCAAGCACTTCCCCATCCCCCTCCCTCCCTTCCCCCCTCTCCTTCACCCCCCCCCACACCCACCCAACCCAACCCAACCCAACCCAACCCAACCCAACCAACCCACCCAAACCCAACCCACCCAACCCAACCCAACCCAACCAACCCAACCCAACCCAACCCAACCCAACCCAACCCAACCCAACCAACCCAACCCAACCCACCCCTACCCCCCTCCTCCCAACCCATCCCCCCCCCCCCCCACCCCACCCACCCCCAGGCAACGCCCGCATTCGCTTCTCTGCCACCAGCTGGCACCAACCACCCAACTGCCACCAACTCCTACTGGCTGGACATGAACAAGCGTATGCCCGATGCCATGGCACCCAACTGACCAACTGGCACTACCCCCCACCCACCCCACACCCACCCACATATTCATCTTACCCCCCCCCCCCCCCCCCCCCCCCCTCCTCCCCCAGGCAACGCCCGCATTCGCTTCTCTGCCACCAACTGGGTCCCCTCCAACGCTTCAAACGATACCGCCTCATACTGGCTTGTCATGAACTAGCGAATCCCCGATGTCATGGCACTGCCCTTCACTATGCCGGGCTACACCGTGCCACCCCCACACCACCCCCACACCACCTCAACCCAACCCATCCTCCCCTCCCCACCCCCACCCACCCCCACCCCCACCCCACCTCCCAGGCAACGCCCGCATTCGCTTTTCGGCCACCAACTGGGAACCCTCCAACGCTTCAAACAATACCGCCTCGTACTGGCTTGACATGAACAAGCACATTCCTGATGCCATGCCACTGCCCCTCACCATGCCATTGCAATCCCCCCCCCTCCCACCCACACACACACCCACACCCACACACCCACTCGGCATCTTAACCCCCCCCCCCCCCCCCCCCACCACCACCACCACCCTTGCCCCCCCCCAGGCAACGCGCGCATTCGCTTCGCCGCCACCAATTGGGACCCCTCCAACGCTTCAAACGACACCGCCTCGTACTGGCTTGACATGAACAAGCACATTCCCGATGTAATGGCACTGCCCCTCACCATGCCGGGCTACGTAGTGCCAGCTAAGCGCACCACCTACACATGCTTTAACGTGGAGGTGCCCTCTGATCGCAAGTATCACATGATCCGGTACAACGGTATTGCCGACTCCAAGCTTATTCACCATGTTGGTAGGTTTGAAGTCCCTGAAATCATTTTTATTGTCAAATTAAATTAAATTAAATTAAATTAAATTAATTAAAAAATTCCATTGCCGGCTCCAAACTCATCCTCCATGTTGGTAGGTTTGAAGCCCCTAAACTTATAACCATCGGAATTTAAATTTAATTAAGTTAAATTGAATTTAAATATATTTTAAAATTTGATAAAAAATACAAATTATTCCTGCTAACCGCACCGCCTATGCATGAATCATCGTGGAGGTGCCCTCTCATTGCAAGTACCACATGGTCCGGTACAACGGTATTGCCGACTCCAAGCTCATCCACCAAGTTGATAGGTTTGAAGTCCCTAAAATCATTTTTATTGTTAAATTAAATTAAATTAAATTAAATTAAATTAAATTAAAGAAAATTAAAGCAAAGCAAACTAAAGTAAAAAGTTGTATTGCCGACTCCAAGGTCATTCACCATGTTGGTAGGTGTGGAGTCCCTAAAATATTTTTTATTGTTAAATAAAATAAAATAAAATAAAATAAATTAAAATTAAATTAAATTAAATAATATTGAAGTAAAGTAAAAAGTTGTATTGCCGACTCCAAGCTCATCCACCAAGTCGATAGGTTTGAAGTCCCCGTAATATTGGTACCTGGGGGTCAGCCCCGTGCGGCCATGACAACCAAACTTGGTACCTGGGGGTCAGCCCCGTGAGACCATGACAGGCAACTGTTGACGGGTCAAGTACCTAAAAACAGGTTGGGTGCTACAAACACAGGGATTTTTCATTCCACGATATATAGCGATCGCTAGTTTTGACCCCGTTTTAGCGAAATTATTGCTATGTAAAAGTTCAAAATAAAACATTTTTTTTTTTGCCCGAAATGCACCCAAAAAGCTACAAATAGCTATAAAAAGTTATAAAAAGTACTTCAACGCTGTGCCTGGAGCAGGCCTACAACCATAAAGCTAGAAAAAAACAAAATTCAGATTTGAAAACAAAAATCACCACCTATTCATACATCAACGTGGAGGCAGTGTTTCTTTTTTCGACGGCACGTCGCTATTCCGTCGCCATTCCGTCGAATGCTTCACCCCCCGGATGCCCCGATATCGGGAAGCGCTGCCCCCCGACCCCCCCAGGCTCCGCGCTTTGCTTTGCCATGTGATGGCTACGCACCTATCCTGAAATCAGGGTTGAGTAGCCCAAGTAGCTACTCAACCAGGACTACAGAAATCTGAAATAAAAAACACTGCGTGGAGGTGCCCTCTGATTGCAAGGACCACATGGTTGGCATTGATAACTCCAAGCTCATCCACCAAATCAAATTGTGTAATTTCCTGCACGCCGCATCGCCCAATTAATTTTAATAGTGATTTTTTTAAAATATGAACAGCATTTTAGTACTTTTTGTAGCGTTAGGGCCATTTAGGGGGGGGGGGGGGGGGATATCTTTTTTACTATTTTTGTAGCGATTATTTCGCTGAAACATGGTCAAAACTAGCGACCGCTACATAAATCGGGGGGAAAATCCCTGACCACATGGTTCGGTGCAACGGTATTGCCGACTCCAAGCTCATTCACCATATTGGTAGGTGTGGAGTCCCTTCAAATATAGTTTTTTACAAGTTTTTTATTAAATTAAATTAAATTAAATTTTTAAATTTGGTTTCAAAATACAAAATGGTAGAATTGCAGGTGCTCTCTGTTCTAAAAGTATCACATGATCCGGTACAACGGTATTGCCCAATCCAAGCTTATTAATCATGTGGGCACGTGTGGAGTCCCTAAAATGTAAAAAAACATAGTTTTAACAGTTTGTTCAGGGTTTGTTTGTAAAATAAAATAAATAAAATAAAATGTGATTTAAAATTATGGTTCACAAACACAAATTTGTAGAATGTTTTTGCACGCTGCACTAACTACACATGCATCATCTAGGAGGTGCCCTCTGTTCTAAAAGTACCACATGATCCAGTACAATGGTATTGCCGACTCCAAGCTCATTCACCATGTTGGTAGGTTTGAATTCCCTAAAATCATATTTATTATTAAATTAAATTAATCTATATTAAATTAAAAAGTTGTACTGCCGACTCCAAACGCATTCACCATGTTGGTAGGTTCTAAGTCCCTAAAATCCAAAACATATTTGGGTATTAAATTAAATTAAATTAAATTCCAGTCAAGCCAATGAATTTTAATTTTTGATTTGTTAAATTTGATTCCAATATACTCCAATATCATTCACCAAGTTGGTCGGTGGTTCTAAGAGGGTGCAACGTCAGTTCAGATTTCAAATTTTGTTTCAAAATCAACCAAACATACAGTCACCATGGCCATAGGTGTATAGGGTGTACGTGTGCATGTGTGTCTGTGGCAATGTGTGTGTGGCTTCTCTCTCCTGCCCAACACAACACAACACAACACAACACAATACAACACAACACAACACAACACAGCACAACACAACACAACACAACACAACACAACACAACACATCACAAATCCCCCCCCCCCCCCCCCCCCCCGCCCCCACCCCACCACCACACACACACACACACGCACCACACACACAGTACCACCCCTCACCCACCTCAGTGCTGTAATGCCTGCAACAAGAAGCCTGAGGCCACTGAGCCCTACTCATGTTACTCCCCCCCCCCCCCCCCCCCCCCCTCCCCTCCCCCCCCCCCCACTACGACCACCCCCCACTAACCACCCTCAACCCACCTCAGTGCTGTATGCCTGCACAAGAGCCTGAGGGCCACTGAGCCCTACTCATGTTACACTCTCTCTACTCTCCCCCCCCCCCCCCCCTCCCCCACCCCCCACTACCCCCCCCCCCCTACCACCCTCACCCCCTCAAGTGCTGTAATGCCTGCACCAAGAAGCCTGAGGCCACTGAAGCCCTACTCATGTTACGACTTCATCCCCCCCCCCCCCCCCCCCCCCCCACCCCCCTCCCCCCCCCACCCCACTACACCCCCCCACTACCACCCTCACCCACCTCAGTGCTGTTTGCCTGCAACAAGAAGCCTGAGGCCACTGAAGCCCTACTCATGTTACTCCCCCCCAACCCCCCCCCCCCCCCCCCCACACACACACACCCCTACACACCCCCCCACACCCCCAAAAGCTGCCCGAATTTTCTCTCCTTCACCTCCACCTTCACCCACCCACCCACCCACCACCCTCAGTGCTGTACGCCTGCAACAAGAAGCCTGGAGCTACTGAGCCCTACTCGTGTTACTCCCCTCCCGCCGAACGTTCTTACATGTGGGCGCCGTGGGCCAATGGCTTTGGCAATGCAACACAACACAACACAACACAACACAACACAGCACAACACAACACAACACAACAAAAACACAACAACACAACACAACACAACAACACAACACACAACACAACACAAACAACCAACACAACCAACACAACACACACAACCCAAACACAACCCCACAACACAACAACCGCCTTCACCTTCCCCCATCAGTGCTGTACCTGCAACAAGACGCGAGGCACTGAGTTTATTTCCTGCTACTCCCCTCCCCACCCCCCCACCCCCACCCCCCACTACCACCCTCACCCACCTCAGTGCTGTACGCCTGCAACAAGAAGCCTGAGGCCACTGAGCCCTATTCCTGCTACTCCCCTCCCGCGGAGTGTTCATACATGTGGGCGCTGTGGGCCAATGGCTTTGGAACGCCACACTTCCCCTCCCTAAGCTGTCTGGCCCTTTGGTGACACCAGCGACAAGTACCTGTCACTACAGAGCCACTAAACACCCTGACTCAGTGAGGTAACGGTGGTGTGTGGATGTGTGTGTGTTGGGGGGGGGGGGGGGTAGTGGGGGGGGGGTGGTGTGTGTGGTGGGGGGGGGGGGTAGTGGTGGTGGTGTTGTGTGTTTGTGGG